>JAEOAE010003944.1:0-36347 GCA_036365155.1 Meriones psammophilus | reverse complement strand
AATTGAACAGGCTACATGAATGTGAATTCAGTTTACAAAGTTGTGCTTTTCGCTTCGTTCTTTCTCGATGAAAAATTGTTCCTTGCCATACATTTTGATTTATCTCTTTCTATTCCTGTATTCCCAATTGAGTGAGCGATACATGTGATTTAGTTTAAAAGTAGTGCTTTCTGCTTTCTGCTTTTCTCTTGCAAACTTGTTTGAAAAGGTACAGTGTGATAAATCACTTTTCAGTTTTTTCCTGTTATAATAATGGAACGGGTGACACATATGTGAATTAGTTTACAAAGTTGTGCTTATGCTTGTTCTTTCGATGGAAACTTGTTTCTGTGCCATAAAGTAGATAAAACTTTTCACTTTCCTGTATTCCTAATTGAGTGAGCGACACACATGTGATTCTGTTTAAATTAGTGCTTTGCTTTTCTGTTCTTTGTTTGAAACTTGTTCTTGTGCTGTACAGTGCATTATATCACTTTTCAGTTTTCCTGTATTCCTAATTGAGCGAGTGGCACAGGTGATATTGTTTACAGAGTAGTGCTTTATGCTTGTTCTTTTTCTGGAAACATGTTCCTGTTAGGAACAAGTTAGGTTAGGTTAGGGTTAGGATAGGGCTTTAGGTTAGGAAGGGCTGGAGTTAGGGCTGGGCTTAGGATTAGGGGTTATATCACTTTTCAGTTTTCCTGTTGTACAATCGAACAGGCTAATACGAATGTGATTTAGCTTTACAAAGTTGTGCTTTTTATGCTTCTGTTCTTTCGATGAAAAACTTGTTTTCTGCCCTACATTTCGATTTATCGCTTTCAGTTTCCTGTATTCCTAATTGTGTGAGCGATACACATGTGATTTAGTTTACAAAGTAGTGCTTTACGCTTTCTGTTCTTCTGTTGGAAACTTGTTTCTGTGCTGTATAGTGATATATCACTTTTCAGTTTTCCTGTTATAATAATTGAACGGGCGATACGTATGTGAATTAGTTTACAACGCTGCATTTTGTTTCTGTTCTTTCAATGTAAGCAGGTTCCTGTGCTATACAGTTCGATATATCACTTGTCAGTTTTCCGCTTTAATAATGGAACGGGCACACACATGTGTGAATTAGTTGACAAAGTTGTGCTTTGCATTTGTTCTTGGAAACTTGTTCCTGTTAGAAACAATTTAGGTTAGGATTAGGATAGTTTAGGTTAGGGTTAGCTGCTAGGGTGAGGGCCAGAGTTAGGGGTAGGGTTAGTGTTAGGTTAGAAGGTTAGGTTAGGTTAGGGCTTAGGTTAGGTGAGGGTTATATCACTTTTCAGTTTTCATGTTATAATAATTGAACAGGCAAACACTAATGTGAATTAGTTTACAAAGTTTTGCTGTAAGGCTTGTTCTTTTTCGATTAAAACTTGTTCTGTTAGAACAAGAAAGTTAGGGCTTAGGTTAGCGTTAGGGTTAAAGAAGAAATAGGGTTAGGTTAGGTTATTTTTTAGAGTTAGGGGCTTAGGTTTAGGATTAGCGTTATATCACTTTTCATTTTTCCTGTTTTAATAATTGAACAGGCAACATGAATGTGAATTAGTTTGCTGTGCAAGTTGTGCTTTATGCTTGTGTTCTTTCAATGAAATATTGTTCCTTTTGCCATACATTTCGATTTATCCTTTCAGTTTTCCTGTATTCCTAATTAACGAGCTGATACACATGTGATTTAGTTTACAAAGTAGTGCTTTGCTTCTGTTTTTCTGTTGGAAACTTGTTTCAGTGCTGTACAGTGTGATAAATCACTTTTCAGTTTTCCTGTTATAATAATTGAAATGAGCTACACATATGTGAATTAATTTATAAATTCTGCTTTGCCTTCTGCTCTTCTGCTGGAAAGGGTTAGGTTAGGGCTTATTGTTAGGTTAGGGTGAGGTTAGGGGGTAGAGTTAGCATTAGGTAGGGTTAGGGCTTAGGTTAGGTTTATGGTTATATCACTTTTCAATTTGCATGTTATAATAATTGAACAGGCTATACAATGTGAATTAGTTTACAAAGTTGTGCTTTGCTTGTTCTTTCTCGATGAAAACTTGTTTCTTTTTGCCACATACATTTCATTTAAAGTTTTCAGTTTCCCTGTATTCCCAATTGAGTGAGTGACACACATGTGATTCCGCTTTATAAGTAGTGCTTTGCTTTCTGTTCTTTTTGGAAAATTGTTCCTGTTAGGAACAAGAAAGTGAGGTTTAGGTTAGGTTAGTTTTAGGTTAGGTTAGGCTTGATAGGGTTAGTGTTGTGGTTAGGTTAGGGTTAGGTAGTTGGGTTAGGTTTAGGGCCTTAGGTTAGGGTTATATCACTTTTTCAGTTTTCCTGTTATAATAATTGAACAGGCGACACGATGTGAATTAGTATACAAAGTTGTGCTTTTGCGCTTATTTTCTTTCTCATGAAAATTCTTTCCTTTGCCTTACATTTCATTTATCGCTTTTGAGTTTTCCTGTATTCCTAATTGAGTGAGCGCACACATGTAATTTAGTTTACAAAGTAGTGCTTTATGCTTGTTCTTCTGTTGGAAACTTGTTTCTGTGCTGTAGAGTGTGATATATCACTTTTTCAGTTTTCCTGTTATAATAATTGAACTGGCGACACGTGATGTGAATTAGTTTACAAAGTTGTGCTTTTCGCTTCTGTTCTTTCGACGGAAGTAAGTTCCTGTGCTATACACTTTGATATATCACTTTTCAGTTTTCCTGTTATAATAATGGAACGGGCGACACATATGTGAATTAGTTTTACAAAGTTTTGCTGTTGCGCTTGTTCTTTTCGATTAAAACTTGTTCCTGTTAGGAACAAGAAGGTTAGGTTAGGTTAGTGTTAGGTTAGGGTTAGGTTAGGGTTAGGTTAGGTTAGGTTATTTTAGAGTTAGGGCTTAGGTTTAGGATTAGCGCTATATCACTTTTCAGTTTTCCTGTTTTAATAATTGAACAGGCTACATGAATGTGAATTAGTTTACAAAGTTGTGCTGCTTCTGTTCTTTCGATGAAAAAATTGTTCCTTTGCCATACATTTTGATTTATCTCTTTCAGGTTCCTGTATTCCTAATTGAGTGAGCGATACACATGTGATTTAGTTTACAAAGTAGTGCTTTTCTTTTCTGTTTTTCTTTGCAAACTTGTTTCAGTGCTGTACAGTGTGATAAATCACTTTTCAGTTTTCCTGTTATAATAATGGAACGGGTGACACATATGTGAATTAGTTTACAAAGTTGTGCTTTATGCTTCTGTTCTTTCGATGGAAACTTGTTTCTGTGCCATACAGTAGGCTTAGATAAAACTTTCACTTTCCTGTATTCCTAATTGAGTGAGCGACACACATGTGATTCTGTTTAAATTAGTGCTTTGCTTTTCTGTTCTTTGTTTGAAACTTGTTCTTGTGCTGTACAGTGTATTATATCACTTTTCAGTTTTCCTGTATTCCTAATTGAGCGAGTGGCACACAGGTGATATTGTTTTACAGAGTAGTGCTTTAGCATTTTTCTTCCTTGGGAAACATGTTCCTGTTAGGAACAAGAAGGTTAGGTTAGGTTAGGATAGGGGCTTAGGTTAGGGAAGGGCTGGAGTTAGGGCTTAGGTTTAGATTAGGTTATATCACTTTTCAGTTTTCCCTGTTGTAATAATCGAACAGGCTACACGAATGTGATTTAGTTTACAAAGTTGTGCTTATGCTTGTTCTTTCGATGAAAACTTGTTTCTCTGCCCTACATTTCGATTTATCGCTTTTCAGTTTCCCTGTATTCCTAATTGTGTGAGCGATACACATGTGATTTAGTTTACAAAGTAGTGCTTTTACGCTTCTGTTCTTCTGTTGGAAACTTGTTTCTGTGCTGTATAGTGTGATATATCACTTTTCAGTTTTCCTGTTATAATAATTGAACGGGCAACACGTGATGTGAATTAGTTTACAACGTTGTGCATTTTGTTTCTGTTCTTTCAATGTAAGCAGGTTCCTGTGCTATACAGTTCGATATATCACTTTGTCAGTTTTCCCGCTTTAATAATGGAACGGGCGACACATATGTGAATTAGTTGACAAAGTTGTGCTTGCATTTGTTCTTTGGAAACTTGTTCCTGTTAGAACAATTTAGGTTAGGATTAGGGATAGGGTTAGGTTAGGGTTAGCGCTAGGGTGAGGCCAGAGTTATGGTAGGGTTAGGTTAGGTTAGGTTAGGTTAGGTTGGTTAGGTTAGGCTTAGGGTTTAGGTTAGGTGAGGGCTATATCACTTTCAGTTTTCATGTTATAATAATTGAACAGGCAACACGAATGTGAATTAGTTTACAAAGTTTTGCTGGCTTCTGTTCTTTTCGATTAAAACTTGTTCCTGTTAGAACAAGTTAGGTTTTCAGTTTTAGATTCCTAATTTTTGTTAGGTTAGGATTTAGTTTAGGTTAGGCTATTTTTGTTAGGGCTTAGGTTTAGGATTACGTTATATCACTTTTCATTTTTCCTGTTTTAATAATTGAACAGGCAACATGAATGTGAATTAGTTTACAAAGTTGTGCTTTTATGCTTGTTCTTTCTTCGATGAAATATTGTTCCTTTGCTGCACATTTCGATTTATCCCTTTCAGTTTCCCTTATTCCTAATTGAGTGAGCGATACACATGTGATTTAGTTTACAAAGTAGTGCTTTGCTTTCTGTTTTTCTGTTGAAACTTGTTTCAGTGCTGTACAGTGTGATAAATCACTTTTCAGTTTTCCTGTTATAATAATTGAATGAGCTACACATATGTGAATTAATTTATAAATTCTGCTTTGCCTTTCTGCTCTTTCGTTGGAAAGGGTTAGGTTAGGTTTATTGTTAGGTTAGGTGAGGTTAGGTTAGAGTTAGTATTAGGTAGGGTTAGGGCTTAGGTTAGGCTTATTATGGTTATATCACTTTTCAATTTGCATGTTATAATAATTGAACAGGCTATACGAATGTGAATTAGTTTACAAAGTTGTGCTTTATGCTTCTGTTCTTTCTCGATGGAAACTTGTTTCTGTGCCTTAAAGTGCGAGATAACACTTTTCAGTTTTCCTGTATTTCTAATTGAGCGAGCTGACACACATGTGATTGCATTTAAAAGTAGTGCTTTCCTTTTCTGTTCTTTCTGCTTGAAACTTGTTCCTGTGCTGTACAGTCCGTTATATCTCTTTTCAGTTTTCCTCATTCCTAATTGAGAGAGGCCCACATGTGACTTAGTTTACAAAGAAGTGCTTTATGCTTATACTCTTTCATTGGAAACTTGTTCCTGTTATGAACAAGAAAGGTTAGGTTAGTTAGGTTAGGATTAGTGTTAGGGTGAGGGTTAGGCTTAGGTTTAGAGTTAGTGCATAGGTGAGGATTAGGTTATATCACTTTTCAGTTTTCCTTTTATAATAATTGAACGGACTACAGGTATGTGAATTAGCTTACAAAGTTGTGCTTTTCGCTTCTGTTCTTTCTCGATGGAAGAAGGTTCCTGTGCTGTACAGTTCGATGTATTGCTTTTCAGTTTCCTGTATTCCTAATTGAGTGAGCGACAAAAATGTGATTAAGTTTACAAAGTAGTGCTTTGCTTTCATGTTCTTCTTTGGAAACTTGTTTCTGTGCTGTACAGTGTGATATATCACTTTTCAGTTTTCCTGTTATAATAAATGTACAGGGGACACGTATGTGAATTAGTTTACAAAGTTGTGCTTTTCGCTTTCTGTTCAATCGATGGAAGTAGGTTCCTGTGTTGTACAGTTCTGATATATCACTTTTCAGTTTTCCTGTTATAATAATTGAACGGGGCGACACATATGTGAATTAGTTTACAAAGTTGTGCTTTATGCTTCTGTTCTTTCGATGGAAACTTGTTTCTGTGTCGTGATAGGGTTATAACACTTTTCAATTTTCCTGTATTCCTAATTGAACAAGCAACACACATGTTATTCCGCTTAAAAGTAGTGCTTTTGCTTTTTCTGTTCTTTCGCTCAAAACTTGTTCCTGTTCTGTACAGTGCGCTATATCTCTTTCAGTTTTCCTGTATTCCTAATTGAGCTTGTGGTACACATGTGATTTAGCTTACAAAGTAGTGATTTATGCTTGTTCTTTCCTTGGAAACTTGTTCCTGTTAGGAACAATTTAGTGTTAGGATTAGGTTAGGGTTAGGATTAGGTTAGGTTAGGGTTAGGTGAGGTGAGGGTTAGGTAGGGTTAGGTTAGGGTTAGGTTAGGTTAGGGGCTTAGGTTAGGTTAGGTTATATCACTATTCAGTTTTCATGTTATAATAATTTTACAGGCGACACAAATGTGAATTAGTTTACAAAGTTGTGCTGTGTGCTTGTTCTTTCGATGAAAACTTGTTCCTTTGCAGTACATTTCAATTTATTGCTTTTCAGTTTCCCTGTATTCCTAATTGAGTGATCGACACACATGTGATTTAGTTTACAAAGTAGTGCTTTGTGTTTCTGTCCTTCTGTTGGAAACTTGTTTCTGTGCTGTACAGTGTGATATATCACTTTTCTGTTTTCCTGTTATAATAATTGAACGGGCGACACGATGAATTAGTTTACAAAGTTGTGCTTTGCGTTTCTGTTCTTTCATGAAAACTTGTTTCTTTGCCGCACAGTTCGATATATCGCTTTTCAATTTTCCTGTATTACTAATTGAGTGAGCCACACACATGTGATTTCGCATACAAAGTAGTGCTTATGCTTTTGTTCTTTCGATGAAAACTTGTTTTTGCCATACATTTCGATTTAACACTTTTCAGTTTCCTGTATTCCTAATTGAGTGAGTGACACACATGTGATTCCGCTTATAAGTAGTGCTTGCTTTCCTGTTCTTTTTTGGAAAATTGTTCCTGTTAGAAACAAGTTAGGTGAGGTTTAGGTTAGGTTAGTTTTAGGTTAGGGTTAGGCTTATAGGTTAGCGTTAGGTTAGGTTAGGTTAGGTTTTTCTTTGTTAGGCTTAGGCCTTAGGGTTAGGGGTTATATCACTTTTCAGTTTTCCTGTTATAATAATTGAACAGGCGACACGAAATGTGAATTAGTATACAAAGTTGTGCTTTATGCTTATTTTCTTTCTCGATGAAAATTCTTTTCTTGCCTTACATTTCGATTTATCGCTTTTGAGTTTCCCTGTATTTCTAATTGAGTGAGCGACACACATGTAATTTAGTTTACAAAGTAGTGCTTTGCATTTGTTCTTCTGTTGGAAACTTGTTTCTGTGCTGTAGAGTGTGATATATCACTTTTCAGTTTTCCTGTTATAATAATTGAACGGGCGACACGATGTGAATTAGTTTACAAAGTTGTGCTTTCGCTTTCTGTTCTTTCGACGAAAAGTAAGTTCCTGTGCTATACACTTCGATATATCACTTTTCAGTTTTCCTGTTATAATAATGGAACGGGCAACACATATGTGAATTAGTTTACAAAGTTGTGCTTTATGCTTGTGTTCTTCGATGGAAACTTGTTTCTGTGCCTTAAAGTGCGAGATAACACTTTCAGTTTTCCTGTATTTCTAATTGAGCGAGCGACACATGTGATTCCATTTAAAAGTAGTGCTTTCCTTTCTGTTCTTTCGTTTGAAACTTGTTCCTGTGCTGTACAGTCCGTTATATCTCTTTTCAGTTTTCCTCATTCCTAATTGAGAGAGTGGCCCACATGTGACTTAGTTTACAAAGAAGTGCTTTTTATGCTTATACTTTTTCATTGGAAACTTGTTCCTGTTATGAACAAGTTAGGTTAGGTTAGGTTAGGATTAGGTTAGGGTGAGGTTAGGCTTAGGTTTAGAGTTAGGTGCATAGGTGAGGATTAGGTTATATCACTTTTCAGTTTTCCTTTTTATAATAATTGAACGGACGACAGGTATGTGAATTAGCTTACAAAGTTGTGCTTTTCGCTTGTTCTTTCGATGGAAGAAGGTTCCTGTGCTGTACAGTTCGATGTATTGCTTTTCAGTTTCCTGTATTCTTAATTGAGTGAGCGACACAAATGTGATTAAGTTTACAAAGTAGTGCTTTGAGCTCATGTTCTTCTTTGGAAACTTGTTTCTGTGCTGTACAGTGTGATATATCACTTTTCAGTTTTCCTGTTATAATAAATGTACAGGCGACACACGATGTGAATTAGTTTACAAAGTTGTGCTTTTCGCTTCTGTTCAATCGATGGAAGTAGGTTCCTGTGTTGTACAGTTCGATATATCACTTTTCAGTTTTCCTGTTATAATAATTGAACGGGCTGGCACATATGTGAATTAGTTTACAAAGTTGTGCTTTATGCTTGTTCTTTCGATGGAAACTTGTTTCTGTGTCGCACAAAAAGTAGATAACACTTTCAATTTTCCTGTATTCCTAATTGAACAAGCAACACACATGTTATTCCGCTTAAAAGTAGTGCTTTGCTTTTCTGTTCTTTCGCTCAAAACTTGTTCCTGTTCTGTACAGTGCTGCTATATCTCTTTCAGTTTTCCTGTATTCCTAATTGAGCTTGTGGCACACATGTGATTTAGTTTACAAAGTAGTGATTTATGCTTTCTGTTCTTTCCTTGGAAACTTGTTCCTGTTAGGAACAATTTAGTGTTAGGATTAGGTTAGGTTAGGGATTAGGTTAGGTTAGGTTAGGTGAGGGTGAGGGTAGGTAGGGTTAGGTTAGGGTTAGGCCTTAGGTTAGGCTTAGGTTAGGTTAGGTTATATCACTATTCAGTTTTCATGTTATAATAATTTTACAGGCGACACAAATGTGAATTAGTTTACAAAGTTGTGCTGTGCGCTTCTGTTCTTTCTCTGATGAAAACTTGTTCCTTTGCAGTACATTTCAATTTATTGCTTTTCAGTTTCCCTGTATTCCTAATTGAGTGATCGACACACATGTGATTTAGTTTTACAAAGTAGTGCTTTGTGTTTCTGTCCTTCTGTTGGAAACTTGTTTCTGTGCTGTACAGTGTGATATATCACTTTTCTGTTTTCCTGTTATAATAATTGAACGGGCTTACACGTGATGTGAATTAGTTTACAAAGTTGTGCTTTATGCTTGTTCTTTCGATGAAAACTTGTTTCTTTGCCGCATTTTTCGATATATCGCTTTTCAATTTTCCTGTATTACTAATTGAGTGAGCCACACACATGTGATTTCGTTTACAAAGTAGTGCTTTCGTGCTTTGTTCTTCTCGCTGGAAACTTGTTCCTGTTAGGGTTAGTATTAGGTTAGGTTAGGGTTAGGTTAGCGCTAGGTGAGGGCTTTGTGTTAGGTAGGGTTAGAGTTAGGGTTAGGTTAGGTTAGGCTAGCGCCTTAGGTTACGGTGAGGGTTATATCACTTTTCAGTTTTCCTGTTATAATAATTGAACAGGCGAATACCTAATGTGAATTAGTTTATAAAGTTGTGCTTTGTGTTTCTGTTCTTTCGATGAAAACGTGTTTTTTGCAGTACATTTCGATTTATTGCTTTCAGTTTCCTGTATTCCTAATTGAGTGAGCAACACACATGTGATTTAGTTTACAAAGTAATGCTTTGCATTTCTGTTCTTCTGTTGGAAACTTGTTTCTGTGCTGTATAGTGTGATATATCACTTTTCAATTTTCCTGTTATAATAATTGAACGGGCACACATATGTGAATTAGTTTAAAAAGTTGTGCTTTTCGTTTATGTTCTTAGGATGGAAGTAGGTTCCTGTGCTGTACAGTGTGATATATCACTTTTCAGTTTTCCTGTTATAATAATTGAACGCGCTGACACGATGTGAGTTAGTTTACAAAGTTGTGGCTCATGCTTCTGTTCTTTTCGATGAATACTTGTTTCTTTTGCCGCATATTTCGATATATCGCTTTTCATTGAAAGACTCCTGATGGGTGTCTTCCCCTCCCAAGGATCAACGAGACCAATTCGGATTCAAATAGCAAGAGGCTTTATTTTGATACACGGATACCCGGGGCAACAAAGTCTCTTGGAGGACTTTGCGCGCTCCCTGAGGGGAAAGCTGGGCTTTTTATATGGTCTCAGACCAAATGCGCGGGTACAGGAGCGAGAAGTATAGTTACAGGGAGCTGATTGGTACATTTAAAGGAGACCACAACTTGAGTGAGAGTTTGGCAGGGACACCATGATATCAGGAACTGGGTAGTCGGCAAGGTAATGATGACTCTCAATCTTGGGACCGCCACCTGTTGTTTGTCTTAGGGCTCCTATCTCAGCTGGAACAGTCTCACTATTTGTCTTAGGGCCCCTATCTCAGCTGGAACAGTCTCACAAACTTCTCATATGCGTGGTCAGCACAAATTGATTTTTGGCTCAACTGGGGCAGCCTGACCGCAGATATCCCCATCAGCTGGGTCTCTTCAGCTAGTTCCCTCCCTAGCTCACAGATTTCTCAAAACAGTGTTAGCCTTCAGAGTTTCTCAAAACAGTGCTGTACAAAATGACATTAACTATTAACTGCTTCTAACTTTGGTGAGGCGGGGTCTTTCTATTCCCTTTTTTTCTTCTAACTTAGAGTGGAATCTTTCATTCTAGGGCCTAGGAGAGTTAATTTCTGTCTCCTGCTATTTAAACTGATGATACTGCTGGGTTAACACCAATGCTTGTATGACAGAGAGCCGGTCTTTCATGAACTAGATCAGCCGATTTAGGATGCAAGGCCCAAATAACAGAATCAGGGCGATTATGATTAAGGGGCCCATGAGGGAGGAGATGAGGGTGGTGACCCAGAGGGCTTTATTAAACCAACTCCTAGCTTTGTCCTGACTCAAAGAACTGCTGTCTCTGTCTGAGTCTTTCTTTAAGCCAAGGAGAACTATTACAGGGTCTCTCTAGGCTTTTAGCCCAGTTGCTGCAATATTAGTGTCCATTCCAGCTAAGCAGATGCCCAAGATAATAGCTAATGCCAGGGAGCCCCTTTGACTTAGCGCTTCAGCCTGCTAGGGGGATTTGGGCGAGATCCGCCTTCTGGAGCTTCTTCGAGCTGACCGTTGGACCGAGGCATCAGGGGCTAGGGAGGCTGAAATGCCAGTCAAAGGCTGGGCAATAAGGGAGTCCCAAGCATCTGGTTTATTGATCCACCCGAAGAGGCAGGGAGCAATCATGTCAGTTTCCAGGAAGTCCAGATTTCAGCTTGCAGCCCAGAGTCACCCAGGTGAAAATCTGCTGAGACAAATTCAGACTGGAGACAGAAGTTAAAATTTGTCTATTTAATGGGAAAGATCAGGGAAAATCTCATTTATGATCCTTTGAGCTATGCCAGATCCAGGTCACATCCTGAAACTCATATGAAATTTTAGTACACAAAAGAGAATATACTCATAAAAGTAGCATATCAGCAAATTAAACATTTTGAATGTAACAGGTAAAACTGCATCCCACTGAATGAGTATCAGTTAGCTGGTTTGGTTTTTTTTTTTTTTTTTGTAACCTTTATACATAACCTAAGTGTGTCCACAGTAACATTTTTTTCTGTGGGCATAGCTGTTGGTAATTTGCCACGAATGGAGCTTGGCCATTTTTATACACTCTGCATATACTTTTTAGCTCTCACTTCCATGTTTATGGAAAGTTAGGCAGAAATACCTTATTGGCTTTAGTACTAAACTCTAGATGCTTGACTTTTTTTTTTTTAACAAAGCAACTAGAAGGAATAGGTTTTAAGATGTTTCTGTGTCAAAATCTACCCCAAAAATGGCAGATATTAAGAATACCATACTAAAAGCTATGACTTTTGGGTCAGAACACACATTAAACAGATGTTTTTAAAATAATGAGAAGCACCTTTAAGTCTATCTCCAGAAGCCAACCAAAGGAAATTAAAATCTTAACCTGGTGACTGAATAATAAGCAGTTAATGCTCCATTAACTTATCAGAACTTTATTGATCAATGCCAAAACTCTGAACTTCTGAAATCTTATAACATAAGTACAACAGTAGCAAAGAGAGAGGAGAGATTTAAAGTATCTCTCATTTTAATCTGCTTTAAAATATTTTTATCTCTTGATAACTTATATACTTTTTTTTTTTAATAAAATATTTAGACTCTCTAATCTTTTGCATTTATTAACCCTGAAACATTTTTTTAAACTAAATAATAACACTCTAGATTTTTACAACCTAAACCCCTATATTCTCAGACCCTACATAGGCTCCATTTATTTATCTTAAGACACAGGCAACTAACATGAGTCCTGTGAGCAAGGAAAACCTGTCTTTCTTTTTAAATAAGGGATCTAGTACTCTGTGGTTCTAGCTAATGAACTGATCAATGAGCTAACAGTCAATCTAATTGTCTTTTTCTAGCTGTAAAGCTACTGTAAGTTTAGCATAGCTGTCAAGGTGTTCAGAGACCTGAAAAGGATAAATTATACCAATCCATGTGCCAATCAAATGACAGGGATGACTAGTTAGCCCATTACCTAGGCAGAGTCCCTGGCCCTTTGTCTCACGGCATCCTGGGACAGAGGCAGTTCTGCCAGGCACATAAGATGAGAAACTGCTGCTGTGGAAAGAGGAACAGGAGAGATTGACCTCACCTTGCCTCTCACAATGTGAGACAATGGCTTTCAGGTGTCCCCGGCTTTGTCCATAGTTTAGGCTGGGCCCTAGCAGTGGGAAAGTTGGGGCAGTATTGCCAAGTGGTTAGCACACCACAATCCAGACTTGCAGTCATCTGTCGTTGTCCAAATCTTCTCGGAGACCTTGGGGAGCTACTGCCAGGATTTTGGGACTTTCTGTCACAATAAGCTTACATATGTTAAAATGCCATATTCATCAGATCTCTGATGTTTGAGGACCAGCATATCTAAGTTACTTTTGTTTTAGAACTATATATTTTAAGACAAATAGGCAAACTTTATAGTTACCCATCCTAGGCTTAACCTTAAAAAAAAACTTGAACAAGGAGACTAGGTAAGGCTCAACTGCAGTATTTAGCATGACTTTAAATCTGCTCTTTCTGAACTAAAATCAAAGCAAATCTTTTTAATCAGATACAGTTTATAGAGGGGCTAGCAAATCTTGCTGATCCTACCACTTTGTATTAAAATTGAACAGTAAAAAGCTTTGCACTTAACACTAATCAGAGGACTGAACATAACTGAGAGACCTAAACAAAATGGTGGTAAACTCATGTTTCCATCCTCTTTATCTCCGACCATCATGGCAGCTGGCCACATGCAACCAACTCAGCTGGAAGCCCTAAACAAACATGGCAGCAAAACTACAGCTTTATGTGCTCTCTATCCCTGAACTATCATGGCAGCTAGCCATGTGTTAGCACAGGCTATGACTGACAATACCAAAATAGCCATTAGGTGCTGTTGCTGATACAGCAAACACTGTGGAGCATCCATAATCCCCCATAACCAAAAGTTCCCAGTGATCAAACAAGCTTTAGAAACAACTGCATAACAGAATAATTTTAAACTGTAAGAATTACTTTAGCCATACCAAACCTATCAGCTAGAATTTTTCCCTTTATTAATTCCTCTGGCTTTTTATAACACATCCACTAACCTTCTGCAACATTCCATACCTTCAGGTTCCTAGCTTTCTTTTCTGGCTTAACCAGACATGCTTATTTTCTTGTTTTCCAGACAACATAAAAACTCTCATTAAAATCCTTTCCATTTTGACATAATCCTGCAGAAGCCCAGAGTCTACGTACGATTTGCTTTCTATACATTACTATAAAGAGGAGTTTTGAAACTGCCAGTTTTTTTTTTTTTTTTTTTAAATAACTTTTCTGTAGCGGATAAGATGGTCACAAATCAGCTTAACAAACAAACAGCTTCCACAAGATACGTTTTAAAAACTGCAATTTTTTCAGTTAGCACAAATAATACGGCAGGGTTTTATTTAGTAAAATTAATAAAATACCCAAGATCATTGTCATACCGAAATGCCTGATAAACTTTAAACATTTTACAGCCTTAAACATTTAAACATTTTTAAAACCCGTTTTTGCAATATTAAAACAAAGTACCCCTTTTGTAAGAGAGAAGTCACAAGGCATAATCTTTAAAATCAAAACCAGATTTTAAAACCAGAATTTATCAGTGAAAACAACCTAATTTTCAGAATCAATATCAAGTTAGAATAAGACTTTATTCTTATCCTAAAAGGAAATAAAATCATTTTGACTCAGAGATTTTGCAACCTTTGTTTTTTTTTCCTGAGCCACACCATGTGGCAATTTACATTGTTGTTATTTAATCATATGCCTTTATAGACCCTACAAACACATAGACACATATACGTGTTTAAAACAAAAATTTTAATTTAACCTTAAAACATATCCAATTATTTTTTTTTATCATATCAATCATTTAAGACCAGTTGAAAACAATTATATAATGGCCATATATTTAAACAGACAGACTCAGCTGTAATTCTAAACATTACAGCAAGTGCAATTTTTTTTCTAAATTACTGTTTGATCTGTAAGTTGCAAGCCCCCTAGGTGGGAGGAGGGAAGAGAGGAGCAAGAGGGCGTGGTGAGCTCTTGCTGCCTACTTCCCTGCTAAGCTGGCATGAAGGCAAGGGGGAGGAGTTTTCCTCACTCTCAGCAGCCAGAGCAGCTCCTATCATGGAGCAGCTACGGTGCCAATCCCAGCCTAGCCATATCTAAGATTCTTCACCCAGCAAGCCCATGAGCCTTGCCTACCCCTTGGCTCCCTTGTGAGCTCTACTGTAGCTTACCTCCCCGCAGGTCCTGAACCTGCCCTGGCTGGGCCTCCCTCCCCCCTTTGCTCTTGCTATAAAGTTAAACTTTTGGGAGTAGTGACAGTTTGTCCTATTTTTCTTTCAGATAGATAGGAAACACTTATTACACTTACTACAAAAATCAGACAGACAAGACATCTCAGGAGTGTTTGTAGGAGCTGATTTTTCTGTTCCCATTTAGGGGGGAGCCGATTTCTCGCTCCAGTCTGCTTGGAAGCACAAGCCAATCCGACTTTTCGGGCTTCGCCTGTCCGGTTGGCTACGTGTTTCATTTGGGAGA
Source organism: Meriones psammophilus (assembly GCA_036365155.1). NCBI lineage: Eukaryota > Metazoa > Chordata > Mammalia > Rodentia > Muridae > Meriones > Meriones psammophilus. The sequence continues at coordinate 21,403 of JAEOAE010003944.1, read as the reverse complement.
CGGAGGAACTAGACCTCCAACACAGCCTCCATCTGAATTTTGGCTCAGTTTTGGGTCGATATCGTGTCGCTGCGGCTTGTGTCGTGTTTTGTCTGTCTAATTTTTTGTAGTAAGTGTAATAAGTGTTTTCTATCTATCTGAAAATATGGGACAAACTATCACTACTCCCAAAAAAGTTTAACTTTACAGCACTTCAAGGAAGTTCGCCACATCGCTCACAACCTTCGTGGAGGTGCGAAGGGAAAGTGGGACATCTTCTGTTCATCTGAGTGGCTAACCCTTGACGTGGCTGGCTACGAGATGGCACCTTTAACCTAGAAATTATTTTACAGGTAAAGGCTAAAGTCATGGATCCTGGACCCCATGGACATCCTGACTAGGTTCCCTATATCATCACATGGGAATATCTGGTCAAAGACCCCACTATGGGTGAAGCCTTTCCTCCTTTCCCCTTGCCCAAAACCCACCCCTGCCTGCCCCCTCCTTCCTCCCCGCTAGTTCCAACCCCGTTAACTCTACACTTTACCCGGTTCTCAAGAAACCAGCTCCAGAGGAGACCTCCAGACGTAAGAAGACACCCCGGTACTGCCGGGCAGATGATGGCCCTCTTCTGACCTTTTTGACTGAACAGCCCTCCTCCTTACAGAAACCCAGACCCTGCTCGGGAACCAGAGGGGCAGCCACCAAACGAGAACCCCAGGAAGAACTTACCTCATCCCCGGGTGGCGGGACGATTGAGGGGCATCGAAGCCCTCCCGATCCTCCTCTCAGGCCTTTCCGCTGGGATGGGGCCTGACCGCCAACTCCAATACTGGCCCTTTCTGCGCCTGAATTATACAATTGGAAAAAATAATACCCCGCTTTTTCAAAGGACCCTTCTAGGCTCACAGCACTGATCGACTCTATTCTAGTGACCCATCAGCCGACCTCTGACGATTGCCAACAGTTGCTCCAGACACTATTGACCACCAAGGAAAAACAGCGGGTCGTCCTGGAAGCACGCAAAAATGTCCCAGGAGACAATGGACAACCCACCCAACTGCCACACAGAATAGACGCCACCTTTCCTTTGGAACGACCTATTTGGGACTTCTCCACTGAGCGCGGTAGGGAACACCTACGTCTCTATCGCCAGTTGCTTATAGCGGATCTCCGTGGGGCTGCAAGGGGCCCTACTAATTTGGCTCAGGTTAAGTTAGTAACCCAGAAACCTGAGGAATACCCCTCCGCTTTTCTAGAACGACTCAAGGAGGCATACCGTATGTGCACTCCTTACAATCCAGAAGACCCAGATCAGGCAACCAACATAGCCATGTCCTTCATCAGGCAGTCTGCCCTAGATATTAGAAAGAAGTTAGAGAGGCTTGAAAACTTAAGAGAAAGTACAGTACAGGATTTATTGAAGGAGGCAGAGCAGATTTTTAATAAGAGGGAAACACAGGAAGAAAGAGATGAAAGGCTGAGAAGAGAAGCAGAGGAAAGAGAGAATGTTAGAGAACGTAAGAGGAATAGGGAATTTAGCAAGTTACTGGCCACAGTAGTGACAGGGCAGAGACAGGGTAGGCAGGGCCTGGGAGACCGCAGGGGTCCACGACTAGACAAAGATCAATGTGCCTACTGCAAGGAAAAAGGACATTGGGCCCGAGACTGCCCAAAGAGCCCAAGAGGGCCACGAATGCCTAAACCCCAGGCCACCCTGTTAAACCTGGAAGACTAGGGAGGTCGGGGTCAGGAGCCTCCCCCTGAACCCAGGATAACCCTTTATGGCAACCTGTCACCTTCCTGGTGGACACCGAGCCCAGCATTCGGGTGCTCACCACCTCACCGGGACCCTTGACTGACAAATCGGCATGGGTTCAAGGAGCCACCGGAGGAAAGAGGTACCGATGGACCACTGAAAGAAGAGTACAACTTGCCACCGTAAGGTGACTCACCCTTTTACATGTTCCTGATTGCCCTTATCCTCTGTTGGGAAGAGATCTATCAATGAAACTTAGGCACAAATCCACTTTGAGGGGACTAAGGCCCATATTACTGGGCCTCAGGGACAGCCTTTGCATGTGTTAACTATAAAACCTGGAAGATGAATACCGACTTCATGAGCCTGAAAAGCTTTGCCAGCAAGAAATGACTGTCTGGCTAGAAAAGTTCCCTAGCTTGGGCGGAAACAGGAGGAATGGGTCTCACACCACCAGCCACCCTGGTGGTCACTATAAAAGTGTCAGCAACTCCCGCTTCCATTAAACAATCCAATGTCGCATGAAGCTTACTAAGGAATTAGGCCTCACATTCGAGGCTTTTAGATCAGGGCATTTTAATACCTTGTCAATACCCCTGAATATGCCTCTCCTTCCGTCAAAAAAAGCCAGGGACAGAAGACTACTGCCCGGTACAGGACTTGAGAGAAGTCATCAAAAGGGTGGAGGATATACACCCTACAGTTCCCAACCCATATAATTTGTTAACTGGGCTTCCTCCAAGGTGCACCTGGTATACGGTATTAGACCTTAAGGATGCATTCTTGTCTGAGGCTCCACCTCAGAGTCAGACCATTTTTGCCTTTGAGTGGAAGGATCCAGAATTGGGAATATCGAGTCAGCTTACTTGGACCAGACTCACGGGGGTTCAAAAATAGCGCCACCTTATTTGATGAGGCATTGCACCGACCTAGCCGATTTTAGGTTCATCACCCTGCTTTAATCTTGCTCCCATATGTGGATGACCTCCTCCTGGCTTCAGAAACTGAGGAAAATGTAAGGAGGGAACAAAGGCCCTTGAGGACTTTGAAACTTCTAGGATACCGGGCCTCAGCTAAAAAGGCCCAAATATGTCAGAGGCAGGTCACATACTTGGGCTATCAGATCAGGGATGGACAAAGATGGTTGACAAAGGCACGGAAACAGACAATTTAAAAATCCGTGCCCAAAAGCCTCAGACAATTAAGAGAGTTCCTGGATACTGTGGGTTTTGTCGCTTTTGATCCCAGGATTCATGGAGATGGCTGGGCGCCGCTTACCCACTCACCAAACAAGGGACTTTTTTACATGGGGGATGAGCAGCAGAGAGCCTATGCAGCTATAAAAGAGGCCCTGCTGACTTAACCTGCGCTGGGGCTCCAGACTTAAACAAGCCCTTTGAGCTGTTTGTGGATGAGAAACAGGGATATGCTAAAGGAGTCCTGACTCAAAAACATGGACCATGGAGGCACCCGGTCGCCTACCTGTCCAAGAAACTAGACCCAGTGGCCTCAGGATGGCCTACCTGTCCAAGAAACTAGACCCAGTGGCCTCAGGATGGCCCCTTGTTTGAGGATGGTGGCAGCAATTGTCCTCATGATTAAAGACTCTGGCAAGCTGACTATGGGACAACCAATAACGGTTCTGGCTCCTCATGTGGAAGCCCTGGTTAAACAACCTCCGGCTGATGGCTTTCCAATGCCCGCATGACCCACTACCAGGCTCTACTGCTGGACACTGACCGAGTACATTTTGGTCCCATGGTAGCCCTTAACCCGCAACACTGCTTCCCCTACCAGAAGGTCCAGAAACTCATGACTGTCTCCAGATACTTGCAGAAGTACATGGCACCCAGCCTGACCTGACTGACCAGCCCCTCCCTGATGCCGACTTCACCTGGTACACCGACGGGAGCAGCTTGGACAATGGAGAACGGAGAGCGGGGCCGCGGGTTACTACCGAAACTAAGGTAATTTGACTAAGGCCCTACCACCTGGCACTTCGGGCACAACGGGCTGAACTCATCGCCTAACCCAGGCTCTCCGGATGGCAGAAGGTAAGAAGCTCAACATTTATACCGAGCAGCCGCTATGCCTTTGCCACTGCTCACATCCATGGGGAGATATATCGAGAAGAGGGTTGCTTACCTCTGAAGGAAAACAAATCAAAAATAAAACTGAAATATTGGCCCTACTTGAAGTGTTGTTTTTGCCTCAAAATTGAGCAACATCCATTGCCCCAGCCACCAAAAAGGGAGACAGCCCGGAAGCTAGAGACAACCTCTTGGCGGACGAACTGCCTGGGAAGTGGCAATGCTAAGGAACTCAGATGTCTCCCAGCTTCTGGCTATAAAGCCGCCGAGGCAGAGTTTTCCCCTTCAAAACCCCTTATATTATAGTGAGGAAGACCAAATTCTCCTAAAAAAATGGGGCTACTTACTGTCTTGAGCGGGTTTTGACTTTAAAGGAAAGCCTGTGTGGCCATTACAACAGACTCGAGACCTGATTAAGTACCTCCACCAATTGACCCACCTTAGTTCCAGAAAATGAAAACCTCCTAGAAAGGGAAGAAAGCTCCCACTATTTTCTGGAAAGAGACAAGATTCTACAACAAGTGACTGAAAGTGACTGCGCGGCGCCTGCAAATGCAAGCCGTAATAAGATAGGTTCAGGGACCAGGGTCCGAGGACAGCACCCTGGTACCCATTGGGAAATTGACTTCACTGAGGCAAAACCTGACTCTATCGATACTGGTTCTACTGGTATTTGTGAACACTTTCTGGATGGGTAGAGGCCTACCCTACCAAACATGAAACTGCCAGAGTCGTCACCAAAAGCTTTTAGAAGAAATTTTCCCAGGTATGGTATGCCACAGGCACTGGGCCCGGCAACGCCCTGCTTTCGCCTCCCAGGTAAGTCAGTCGGTGCCCACATTACTGGGGATTGACTGAAATTACACTGTGCGCATCGCCCCAGAGTTCAGGACAGGTAGAGCGTATGAATAGAACTATTAAGGAGACTTTAACCAAATTGACGCTGCAACTGGCACTAGAGACTGGGTGACCCTCCTTCCTCTATCATTGTATCGGGCCCGAAATACACCGGGCCCTCATGGACTCACCTTTCGAATCCTTTATGGTGCCCCACCACCAGCTGCCCATTTCTTTGACTCTGACATAGCCTCTTTGCTGATATGCCTTCTCCAAACTCATATGCAGGCTCTCCAAATCGTACAACAGGAGGTCTGGAAACCACTGGCAGCTGCGCATCGAGGACAGCTAAATCAACCTGTGGTACCACATCGGTTCCAGGTCGGGACGTGGTCTGGGTACGACGACATCAGATCGGGAACCTGGAACCGCGCTGGAAGGGACCCTACACCATACTGCTGATGACACCCACAGCCCTTAAGGTAGACAGTATCGCAGCGTGGGTACATGCCTCCCACGCCAAAGCAGCCCATCGTGACACAGAAAGAGATCAGACTCAGCCTCGCATGGGAAACTTCATCGCACCCGAACTCACTAAAGATAAGACTCACCCGAGTTTGATACTCTTTCCTCCTGTTTCTCTGTCACACTCCAGTCCCCACATTCCTGTAAACTCGACTTGGGTCCTGCTAGATGAATTCGCTGTCCCTCTTAACAAAACTTCCAAGATGGCTCCCCCGTACACCTGGTTCCCTGAACTAAGTTTCGATTTAGCTAAGGCCATGCCATCACATTCCAGGGCCAGACACATGACTGAAAACCACAAAGTACACTTCTATATGTGCCCCTCCTTCTGACTCTCCTTGGCGACGGGAACTTTTGTGGGACCAGGACTGACCTCTATTTTGCAGAATGGGGATGTGAGGAGTTCGCCACTGACTGGAAGCCACCTCAACTGGGCTTATCCAGCTTACTAGAGACCCCAGTTTGACAACTGTTTATGGGCAGTCAATACAGATGACCCCGGCCCTGTTCCCAAACCCCTGTAATCAGCTTATTCTACCTTTACCGACAAAGGAAAAAAATATAAAGAGGGATGGTTACGTGAAAGAGAATTCGGGTTGCACCTCTGGACAATTGGAAACCAAGGAGGAATAATACGCCTCCAGCTGATTCTCGATAGGCCCAAGGTAACTGTCGGGCCTAACTCAGTATTACTAAACCTGAGGGCCCCTCCTCCCAACCTGAAAAATTACTCCATACCGCCATGCGCCATGCCCTCTGCCAGAACTCTGAGTCCAGCCAGTCTAGGTATCCCCACACCACGAATTTTCCAACCGAGTACAGGTGATAGACTGCTAGGTCTAATACAGGGAGCCTTCCAGACACTTAACTACACTAATCCCTGCAGAACCCCAGAATGCTGGCTGTGTCTGGTCTCCACTCCCCTTATTATGAAGGGGTTGCAATAACGGGGACTTTATAAACTATACCACACCCCCACCATACTGTACCCGACCTCCCAGCATAAGCTGACGCTATCTGAGGTGTCTGGCCGAGGAACCTGTATCGGTCAGTCCTCAAACTCACCAAAAAACTGCAACTCAACCTCCAGGATCCACCCGGCTCCTACTACCTAACGGGCCCCAATGGGACCTATTGGGCTTGCAGCCCGCATAGCACCCTGTGTATCTGCATTAATTCTCAACCAAAATTCTGACTTTGTGTCCTCATTGAGCTCTGGCCCAAAGTTGTCTATCATGAATCGGAATACGCTTAAAATATTTTGAGGGGATCACCCAGTACCTAGGAGCCTGTATCTTTAACCTTGGCCTTGATACTAGGGGGACTCACAGTTGGGGGGAATTGCAGCCGAGTAGGGACTGGTTCTGCTGCTCTGGTAGAAACCACTCAGTTCAGACAGCTACAACAGGCCATGCATACCGACTTGCAGGCATTGGAAGAATCAATAAGTGCTCTAGAAAAATCCCTAACCTCTCTGTCAGAAGTGGTCTTACAGAACCAAAGGAGGCTGGACATCCTTTCCTAGAAGAAGGGGGATTGTGTGCAGCCTTAAAAGAAGAATGCTGCTTTTATGCCGACCATACTGGCTTAGTTAGAGATAATATGGCCAAGCTTAGGGAGAGACTTAGCCAGAGAGAAAAACTCTTCAAGGAGGGACAAAACTGGTACGAGAGCTGGTTCAATAAAGCCCCCTGGTTCACCCTCCCTCATGGGCCCTCTAATTGTGATCCTCTTGATTCTGTCCTTTGGGCCTTGTATCCTAAAAACCCACTGATCCAGTTTATGAAAGACCTGCTCTCTGTCATACAGGCGCTGGTGTTAACCCAGCAGTATCACTGTTCAGACAGTAGGGGGACAAAAACTGACTCTCCTTTAGGCCCTAGAATGGAAGATTCCATTCTAAGTTAGAAGAAAATGGGGAATGAAAGACCCCTCCCACCTTAAGTTAAACATAGCTAACGCCATTTTGTGATACACCCTGTTTTGAGAAACTCTGTAGGCTAGGTGGGGAACTGAAAATTACTGAGAAACCCCAAAGTGCCGCCTCAGGATATCTCAAGTGTCAGGCTGCCCCAGTTGAGCTAAGAAACAACTTGTGTTAACCCCACATCTGTGGAACTGTTCCAGCTGAGATAGGAGATCTGAGAAAACAACAGGTGGCACAAGTTAAGGGGGTCATCATGACTGCTCCGACCATCCAGTTCCTGGTATCTTGGTGTCCCTGCCAAACTCTGACGCAAATTGTGGTCTCATTTAAATGTACCAATCAGCTCCCTGTAACCATGCTTTTCACTTGTAAATCACAGCTTCTGCTCTGCAACCCTATAAAACCCCAGCTTTACACCCAGAGGGCGCAAGTCCTCCTCGAGGCTTGGTCACCCCGGTACCCGTGTATCGAAATAAACCTCTTGCAGCTTGAACTGGCTGGTCTCCTTGTTCCTGGGAAGGGGTCTCCCATCTAGAGAGGATCTAGCGGGAGTCTTTCATTCCTAATTGACCGAGCGACACATATGTGATAGGAAACAAGTTAGGTTAGAGTTAGGATTAGGTTAGGTTAGGGTTAGGTTAGGTTAGGTTAGGTTAGGTTAGGTTAGGTTAGGTAGGGTTAGGGCTAGGTTAGGTTAGGTTAGGTTAGGTTAGGTTAGAGGCTTAGGTTAGGTTAGGTTAGGGTATCATTTTTCAGTTTTCCTGGTATAATAATTGAACAGGCAACACGTATGTGAAATAGTTTACAAAGTAGTTCTTTGCGCTTCTGTTCTTTCAATGAAAACTTGTTTCTTTGCCGTACAGTTCGATATATCACTTTTCAGTTTTCCTGTATTCCAAATTGAGCGAGCGACACACATGTGATTTAGCTTACAAATTAGTGATTTGTGTTTCTGTTCTTTCATTGGAAACTTGTTTCTGTGCTGTACAGTGCGATATATCACTTTTCAGTTTTCCTGTTATAATAATTGAACGGGCGGCACGTATGTGAATTAGTTTACAAAGTTGTGCTTTGCTTTCTGTTCTTTCGATGAAAAACTTGTTTCTGTGCTGTACAGTGCGATATATCACTTTTCAGTTTTCCTGTTATAATAATTGAACGGGCGACACACATGTGAATTAGTTTACAAAATTGTGCTTTGCTTTTCTGTTCTTTCTTTGGAAAATTGTTTCTGTGCTGTACAGTGCGATATATCACTTTTCAGTTTTCCTGTTATAATAATTGAACGGGCTTACACACATGTGAATTAGTTTACAAAGTTGTGCTTTGCTTTTTGTTCTTTCGATGGAAACTTGTTTCTGTGCTGTACAGTGCAAGATAACACTTTTCAGTTTTCTGGTATTCCAAATTGAACAGGCAACACACATGTGATTTAGTTTACAAAGTTGTGCTTTGCTTTTCTGTTCTTTTGTTGAAACTTGTTCCTGTGCTGTACAGTGCATTATATCACTTTTCAGTTTTCCTGTATTCCTAATTGAGCGAGGCACATATGTGACTTTTACAAAGTAGTTTGCCTTATGTTCTTTCAACATGGAAACTTGTTTCTGTTAGGAACAGGTTAGGGGTTACATTTCAGTTTACCTGTATAGGTTGAGGCAACACGCTTGTGATTAGGTTAGGGATTAGTGCTTTGGTTCTGTTCTTTCATTAGAAACTTGTTTAGGTTAGGTAGGGTTATATCACTTTTTCAGTTTTCCTGTTATAATAATTGAACAGGCAACACGATGTGAATTAGTTTACAAAGTTGTGCTTATGCTTCTGTTCTTTCGATGAAAACTTGTTTCTGTGCTGTACAGTGCGATATATCACTTTTCAGTTTTCCTGTATTCCTAATTGAGCGAGCGACACATGTGATTTAGTTTACAAATTTGTGCTTTGCATTTCTGTTCTTTCTGTTGGAAACTTGTTCCTGTGCTGTACAGTGTGATATATCACTTTCAGTTTTCCTGTTATAATAATTGAACGGGCGACACATATGTGAATTAGTTTACAAAGTTGTGCTTTGCTTTCTGTTCTTTCGATGAAAACTTGTTTCTGTGCTGTACAGTGGGATTCAGTATCACTTTTCAGTTTTCCTGTTATAATAATTGAACGGGCAACACATATGTGAATTAATTTACAAAGTTGTGCTTGCTTATGTTTTTCATTCTTTCAAACTGTTTCTGTGCTGTAGGCAGTGCTAGGGTATCACTTTTCAGTTTTCCTGTATTCCCATTGAACAGGCAACACGTAGGTGAATTAGGGCTAATGTTGTATTTGTGTTTAGGTGTTTAGGTTATTGAAAACTTGTTCCTGTTAGGAAACAGTGCGATATATCACTTTTCAGTTTTCCTGTATAATAATTGAACAGGCAACACACATGTGAATTAGTTTACAAAGTTGTGCTTTGCTTTTCTGTTCTTTCGATGAAAACTTGTTTCTGTGCTGTACAGTGCGATATATCACTTTTCAGTTTTCCTGTTATAATAATTGAACGGGCAACACGATATGTGAATTAGTTTACAAAGTTGTGCTTTGCTTTTCTGTTCTTTCAATGAAAACTTGTTTCTGTGCTGTACAGTGCGATATATCACTTTTCAGTTTTCCTGTATAATAATTGAACGAGCGACACACATGTGATTTAGTTTACAAATTTGTGCTTTGCTTTTCTGTTTCTTTCATTGGAAACTTGTTTCTGTGCTGTACAGTGCGATATATCACTTTTCAGTTTTCCTGTTATAATAATTGAACGGGCAACACGTATGTGAATTAGTTTACAAAGTTGTGCTTTGTGTTTTCTGTTCTTTTGATGGAAACTTGTTTCTGTGCTGTACAGTAGGAGATATCACACTTTTCAGTTTTCCTGTTATAAGAATTGAACGGGCAACACACTTGTGAATTAGTTTACAAAGTTGTGCTTTGGCAACACGCTTCTGTTCTTTCTGATGAAAAACTTGTTTCTGTGCTGTACAGTGCGATATATCACTTTTCAGTTTTCCTGTTATAATAATTGAACGGGCAACACACATGTGAATTAGTTTACAAAGTTGTGCTTTGTGCTTATGTTCTTTTTGAAAAACTTGTTTCTGTGCTGTACAGTGCGATATATCACTTTTCAGTTTTCCTGTTATAATAATTGAACGGGCGACACACATGTGAATTAGTTTACAAATTTGTGCTTTGCTTTTCTGTTCTTTCACTTTTCAGATGGAAACTTGTTTCTGTGCTGTACAGTGCGATATATCACTTTTCAGTTTTCCTGTTATAATAATTGAACGGGCGACACATACATGTGAATTAGTTTACAAAGTTGTGCTTTGCTGCTTCTGTTCTTTCTTTCATGGAAACTTGTTTCTGTGCTGTACAGTGCGATATATCACTTTTCAGTTTTCCTGTTATAATAATTGAACGGGCGACACACATGTGAATTAGTTTACAAAGTTGTGCTTTGCTTTTCTGTTCTTTCGATGAAAACTTGTTTCTGTGCTGTACAGTGGGAGATATATCACTTTTCAGTTTTCCTGTATAATAATTGAACGGGCGACACACATGTGAATTAGTTTACAAAGTTGTGCTTTGTGTTTATGTTCTTTCATTGGAAACTTGTTTCTGTGCTGTACAGTGCGATATATCACTTTTCAGTTTTCCTGTATAATAATTGAACGAGCAACACACATGTGATTTAGTTGAAATTAGTACTTTGTACAAAGTTGTAAACTTGTGCTTTAGGTGTTCTTTTGAAAACTTGTTTCTGTGCTGGTAGGTTAGGTATATCACTTTTCAGTTTTCCTGGTTAGGAACAGGCAAGGCAAGGTTATGTGAAATAGTTTACAAAGTAGTTCTTTGGCTTAGGTTAGGGTTTGTTTTTAAAACTTGTTTGGAAAGGCTTCCTGTTAGGTTAGGTTATATATCACATTTCAGTTTTCCTGTTATAATAATTGAACAGGCAACACGTATGTGAATTAGTTTACAAAAAGTTGTGCTTTGCTTCTGTTCTTTCATTGAAAACTTGTTTCTGTGCTGTACAGTGCGATATATCACTTTTCAGTTTTCCTGTTATAATAATTGAACGGGCGACACACATGTGATTTAGTTTACAAAGTTGTGCTTTGCTTTTCTGTTCTTTCATTGAAACTTGTTTCTGTGCTGTACAGTGCGATATATCACTTTTCAGTTTTCCTGTTATAATAATTGAACGGGCAACACATATGTGAATTAGTTTACAAAGTTGTGCTTTGCTTTTCTGTTCTTTCTTTCAAAACTTGTTTCTGTGCTGTACAGTGGGAGATATATCACTTTTCAGTTTTCCTGTTATAATAATTGAACGGGCAACACACATGTGAATTAGTTTACAAAATTTGTGCTTTGCTGCTTTCTGTTCTTTCATTGGAAACTTGTTTCTGTGCTGTACAGTGAGATATATCACTTTTCAGTTTTCCTGTATTCCTAATTGAGCGAGCAACACACATGTGATTTAGTTTACAATGTTGTACTTTGTGTTTATGTTCTTTCGATTGTAAACTTGTTCCTGTTAGGAACAGTGCTGGGTATCACTTTTCAGTTTTCCTGTTAGGTAAGGTTGGTTAGGGCGGTTAGGTTAGGTGAATTAGTTTAGGCAAAGGTGTGCTTATGCTTAGGTTCTTTCTTTGGTTAGGTTTCTGTTAGGTACAGGGTAGATATCACATTTCAGTTTTCCTGGTATAATAATTGAACAGGCAACACGTATGTGAAATAGTTTACAAAGTTGTTCTTTATGCTTTCTGTTCTTTCAATGAAAACTTGTTTCTTTGCCTGTACAGTGCGATATATCACTTTTCAGTTTTCCTGTATTCGTAATTGAGCGAGCGACACACATGTGTGATTCCGTTTACAAATTAGTGATTTGCTTCTCTGTTCTTTCATTGGAAACTTGTTCCTGTGCTGTATAGTGCGATATATCACTTTTCAGTTTTCCTGTTATAATAATTGAACGGGCGACACACTTTGATTTAGTTTACAAAGTTGTGCTTTGCTTTTCTGTTCTTTCGATGGAAACTTGTTTCTGTGCTGTACAGTGCGATATATCACTTTTCAGTTTTCCTGTTATAATAATTGAACGGGCAACACATATGTGAATTAGTTTACAAAGTTGTGCTTTGCTTTTCTGTTCTTTCTTTTGGAAACTTGTTTCTGTGCTGTACAGTGGGATATATCACTTTTCAGTTTTCCTGTTATAATAATTGAACGGGCGACACATATGTGAATTAGTTTACAAAGTTGTGCTTTGCGTTTCTGTTCTTTCTTTCGAAACTTGTTTCTGTGCTGTACAGTGCGATATATCACTTTTCAGTTTTCCTGGTATAATAATTGAACGGGCGAACACACATGTGAATTTAGTTTACAAAGTTGTGCTTTGTTTTATGTGTTCTTTTGTTCAAAATTGTTTCTGTGCTGTACAGTGGGAGATATCACTTTTCAGTTTTCCTGTATTCCCAATTGAGCGAGCGCACACACACATGTGATTTAGTTTACAAAGTTGTACTTTGTGTTTATGTGTTTTGTAAACTTGTCTCCTGTTAGTGTTAGGTTAGGTTAGGTTAGGGTTAGGTTATATCACATTTCAGTTTTCCTGTTATAATAATTGAACAGGCAAGGCTAGGGTTATGTGAAATAGGTTTACAAAGTTGTGCTTTGCTTTTCTGTTCTTTCAGGTTAACTTGTTTCTGTGCTGTAGGCGTTATATATCACATTTCAGTTTTCCTGTTATAATAATTGAACAGGCAACACATGTGAATTAGTTTACAAAGTTGTGCTTTGCTTTTCTGTTCTTTCATTGAAAACTTGTTTCTGTGCTGTACAGTGCGATATATCACTTTTCAGTTTTCCTGTTATAATAATTGAACGGGCGACACATATGTGAATTAGTTTACAAAGTTGTGCTTTGCTTTTCTGTTCTTTCATTGAAAACTTGTTTCTGTGCTGTACAGTGGGAGATATCACTTTTCAGTTTTCCTGTTATAATAATTGAACGGGCGACACACATGTGAATTAGTTTACAAATTGTGCTTTGCTTTTTTCTGTTCTTTCTCGATTAGAAACTTGTTTCTGTGCTGTAGAGTGCGATATATCACTTTTCAGTTTTCCTGTATTAATTGAACGAGCAACACACATGTGATTTAGTTTACAAAGTTGTACTTTGTGTTTATGTTCTTTCTGATTGTAAACTTGTTTCTGTTAGGTACAGGGTGGGAGATATCACTTTTCAGTTTTCCTGTTAGGTTAAAGGCGAGGTAGGCGGTGGTTAGGGTTACAATGTTGTACTGTGAATTAGTTTAGGCAAATTTGTGCAAAGTAGTTTTTCTGTTCTTTTAGAAACTTGTTTCTGTGCTGTAGGTTAGATATATCACTTTTCAGTTTTCCTGTATTAATAATTGAACAGGCAACACGTATGTGAAATAGTTTACAAAGTAGTTCTTTGTGCTTCTGTTCTTTCAATGAAAACTTGTTTCTGTGCCGTACAGTGCGATATATCACTTTTCAGTTTTCCTGTTATTCCCAATTGAACAGGCAACACATGTGAATTAGTTTACAAAGTAGTGATTTGCTTTCTGTTCTTTCATTGGATGAAAACTTGTTCCTGTGCTGTACAGTGCAGTGATATATCACTTTTCAGTTTTCCTGGTATAATAATTGAACGGGCAACACACATGTGAATTAGTTTACAAAGTTGTGCTTTGCTTTTCTGTTCTTTCGATGAAAACTTGTTTCTGTGCTGTACAGTGCGATATATCACTTTTCAGTTTTCCTGTTATAATAATTGAACGGCTTACACACATGTGAATTAGTTTACAAAGTTGTGCTTTGCTTTTTCTGTTCTTTCTCTTTGGAAACTTGTTTCTGTGCTGTACAGTGCGGATATATCACTTTTCAGTTTTCCTGTTATAATAATTGAACGGGCGACACACATGTGAATTAGTTTACAAAGTTGTGCTTTGCTTTTCTGTTCTTTCGATCAAAACTTGTTTCTGTGCTGTACAGTGCGATATATCACTTTTCAGTTTTCCTGTTATAATAATTGAACGAGCGAGACACACATGTGATTTAGTTTACAAAGTTGTACTTTGTGTTTATGTTCTTTTTTGAAAACTTGTTTCTGTGCTGTAGGGTTAGGGGAGGTTATATCACTTTTCAGTTTTCCTGTTATAATAATTGAACGGGCAACACAGGTGTGAATTAGTTTACAAAGTTGTGCTTTGGTGTTTTCTGTTCTTTCAGATGGAAACTTGTTTCTGTGCTGTACAGTGGGATATATCACTTTCAGTTTTCCTGTTATTATAATTGAACAGGCAACACGTATGTGAAATAGTTTACAAAGTTGTGCTTTGTTTATGCTTTCTGTTCTTTCAATGAAAACTTGTTTCTGTGCTGTACAGTGCGATATATCACTTTTCAGTTTTCCTGTATTCCATTGAGCGAGGCAACACACATGTGATTTAGTTTACAAATTAGTGATTTGCTTCTCTGTTCTTTCATTGGAAACTTGTTCCTGTGCTGTACAGTGGGAGATATCACTTTTCAGTTTTCCTGTTATAATAATTGAACAGGCAACACGTTTTGTGAATTAGTTTACAAAGTTGTGCTTTGCTTTTCTGTTCTTTCATTGAAAACTTGTTTCTGTGCTGTACAGTGCGATATATCACTTTTCAGTTTTCCTGTTATAATAATTGAACGGGCAACACATATGTGAATTAGTTTACAAAGTTGTGCTTTGCTTTCTGTTCTTTCATTGAAAACTTGTTTCTGTGCTGTACAGTGCGATATATCACTTTTCAGTTTTCCTGTATAATAATTGAACGGGCAACACACATGTGAATTAGTTTACAAAGTTGTGCTTTTTATGCTTTCTGTTCTTTTGATGGAAACTTGTTTCTGTGCTGTACAGTGCGAGATATCACTTTTCAGTTTTCCTGTTATAATAATTGAACGGGCAACACACATGTGAATTAGTTTACAAAGTTGTGCTTTGTGTTTATGTTCTTTCTTTGTTGAAACTTGTTTCTGTTAGGTACAGTGGGAGATATATCACACTTTCAGTTTTCCTTTCCTTATAATAATTGAACGGGCAACACGTATGTGAATTAGTTTACAAAGTTGTGCTTTGGCTTTTCTGTTCTTTTGTTGAAAACTTGTTTCTGTGCTGTACAGTGTTAGGGTTATATCACTTTCAGTTTTCCTGTATAATAAAATGAGCAGGCACACACATGTGATGTAGTTTACAAAGTTGTGCTTTGTGTTTATGTTCTTTCATTGGAAACTTGTTTCTGTGCTGTAGGGTAGTGCGATATATATCACTTTTCAGTTTTCCTGTTATAATAATTGAACGGGCGACACACATGTGAATTTAGTTTACAAAGTTGTGCTTTGCTTTTCTTTCTTCATTGAAACTTGTTTCTGTGCTGTACAGTGTGGATATATCACTTTTCAGTTTTCCTGTTATAATAATTGAACGGGCAACACACATGTGAATTAGTTTACAAAGTTGTGCTTTGCTTTTTCTGTTCTTTCGATGAAAAACTTGTTTCTGTGCTGTACAGTGCGATATATCACTTTCAGTTTTCCTGTTATAATAATTGAACGGCAACACACATGTGAATTAGTTTACAAAGTTGTGCTTTGTGTTGTTCTTTCGATTGAAAACTTGTTTCTGTGCTGTACAGTGGGAGATATATCACTTTTCAGTTTTCCTGTATTAATAATTGAACGGGCAACACACATGTGAATTAGTTTACAAATTTGTGCTTTGCTTTTCTGTTCTTTCATTGAAAACTTGTTTCCTGTGCTGTACAGTGCGATATATCACTTTTCAGTTTTCCTGTATTCCTAATTGAGCGAGCAACACACATGTGATTTAGTTTACAAATGTTGTACTTTGTGTTTATGTTCTTTCATTGTAAAACTGTTCCTGTTAGGCAACACGTTAGTGAAATAGGTTTCAGTTTTTCTGTTTCTGTATAATGAAAACTAATTGAACAGGGGCACACATTTGAGTTTTCCTTTAGGTTAGTTGTGCTTTGTGATTTGCTTCACAAATTAGTGATTTTTCTTGTTCTTTCATTGGAAACTTGTTCCTGTGCTGTATAGTGCGATATATCACACTTTTCAGTTTTCCTGTTATAATAATTGAACAGGCAACACACATGTGAATTTAGTTTACAAAGTTGTGCTTTGCTTTTCTGTTCTTTCTCGAAAAACTTGTTTCTGTGCTGTACAGTGCGATATATCACTTTTCAGTTTTCCTGTTATAATAATTGAACGGGCGACACACATATGTGAATTAGTTTACAAAGTTGTGCTTTGCTTTTCTGTTCTTTCTTTTGGAAACTTGTTTCTGTGCTGTACAGTGCGATATATCACTTTTCAGTTTTCCTGTTATAATAATTGAACGGGCGACACACATGTGAATTAGTTTACAAAGTTGTGCTTTGTGCTTGTTCTTTGTTGTGGAAACTTGTTTCTGTGCTGTACAGTGGGATATATCACTTTTCAGTTTTCCTGTATAATAATTGAACAGGCAACACACATGTGATTTAGTTTACAAAGTTGTACTTTGTGTTTATGTTCTTTCTTTGAAAACTTGTTTCCTGTTGGAACAGTGGAGATATATCACTTTTCAGTTTTCCTGTTAGGTAATTGAGCAGGCAACACATGTGTGATTTAGTTTAGGTTAGTTTGTTTTATAGGTTGTGTTCTTTTAGGTTTGAAAACTTGTTTCTGTGGGTAGGGTTAGGGTTAGGGGTATATCACTTTTCAGTTTTCCTGTTATAATAATTGAACAGGCGACACACATTTGAATTAGTTTACAAATTTGTGCTTTTACTTTTTCTGTTCTTTCGATGAAACTTGTTTCTGTGCTGTACAGTGCGATATATATCACTTTTCAGTTTTCCTGTTATAATAATTGAACGGGCGACACATATGTGAATTAGTTTACAAAGTTGTGCTTTGCTTTTCTGTTCTTTCGATCGAAACTTGTTTCTGTGCTGTACAGTGGGAGATAACACTTTTCAGTTTTCCTGTATTCCCAATTGAGCGAGCGACACACATGTGATTTAGCTTTACAAATTAGTGCTTTGCTTTTCTGTTCTTTCTTTCGTCAGAAACTTGTTCCTGTGCTGTAGAGTGCGATATATCACTTTTCAGTTTTCCTGTATTCCTAATTGAGCGAGCAACACACATGTGATTTAGTTTACAATGTTGTACTTTGTGTTTATGTGCTTTCATTGTAAACTTGTTCCTGTTAGGAACAAGTTAGGGTTTAGGATTAGGTTTAGGTTAGGTGAGGTTAGGTTAGGTTAGGTTAGGTTTAGGTTAGGGTAGGTTAGGTACTTAGGGTTTAGGTTAGGGTTAGGTTAGGTTTAGGGCAGGAACAGGCAAGGGGGTTAGGCTAGGTTAGGTTAGGCTTCTGTTAGGGTTAGGTTAGGCATAGGGTATATCACATTTCAGTTTTCCTGGTATAATAATTGAACAGGCAACACGTATGTGAAATAGTTTACAAAGTAGTTCTTTGCTTTTCTGTTCTTTCAATGAAAACTTGTTTTTTGCCGCACAGTGCGATATATCACTTTTCAGTTTTCCTGTATTATTAAATTGAGCGAGCGACACACATGTGATTCCGTTCACAAATTAGTGATTTGCTTCTCTGTTCTTTCATTGGAAACTTGTTCCTGTGCTGTATAGTGCGATATATCACTTTTCAGTTTTCCTGTTATAATAATTGAACGGGCGACACGTATGTGAATTACTTTACAAAGTTGTGCTTTGCGTTTCTGTTCTTTCGATCGAAACTTGTTTCTGTGCTGTACAGTGCGATATATCACTTTTCAGTTTTCCTGTTATAATAATTGAACGGGCGACACATATGTGAATTAGTTTACAAAGTTGTGCTTTGCGTTTCTGTTCTTTCTTTCGAAACTTGTTTCTGTGCTGTACAGTGCGATATATCACTTTTCAGTTTTCCTGGTATAATAATTGAACGGGCGACACGTATGTGAATTAGTTTACAAAGTTGTGCTTTGCGTTTCTGTTCTTTCGATGGAAAATTGTTTCTGTGCTGTACAGTGGGAGATAACACTTTTCAGTTTTCCTGTATTCCCAATTGAGCGAGCGACACACATGTGATTTAGTTTACAAAGTTGTACTTTGTGTTTATGTGCTTTCTTTGCAAACTTGTTCCTGTTAGGAAAAAGTTAGGGTTAGGTTTAGGTTAGGGATAGTGTTGTTAGGTTAGGTTAGGTTAGGTTAGGTTAGGTAGGGTTGTTCCTGTTAGGGTTAGGTTAGGTTAGGTTAGGGTAGGTTAGGTTAGGCTTAGGGTTAGGTTAGGGGTTAGGGGGTTAGGTTAGGTAGGGTTAGGGTTAGGGTTAGGGTTATATCACATTTCAGTTTTCCTCTTATTATAATTGAACAGGCAACACGTATGTGAAATAGTTTACAAAGTAGTTCTTTGCGTTTCTGTTCTTTCAATGAAAACTTGTTTCTTTGCCGTACAGTGCGATATATCACTTTTCAGTTTTCCTGTATTCGTAATTGAGCGAGCGACACACATGTGATTCCGTTCACAAATTAGTGATTTTCTTCTCTGTTCTTTCATTGGAAACTTGTTCCTGTGCTGTATAGTGCGATATATCACTTTTCAGTTTTCCTGTTATAAGAATTGAACGGGCGACACACTTTTGATTTAGTTTACAAAGTTGTGCTTTGCGTTTCTGTTCTTTCGATCGAAACTTGTTTCTGTGCTGTACAGTGCGATATATCACTTTTAAGTTTTCCTGTTATAATAATTGAACGGGCGACACATATGTGAATTAGTTTACAAAGTTGTGCTTTGCGTTTCTGTTCTTTCTTTCGAAACTTGTTTCTGTGCTGTACAGTGCGATATATCACTTTTCAGTATTCCTGGTATAATAATTGAACGGGCGACACGTATGTGAATTAGTTTACAAAGTTGTGCTTTGCGTTTCTGTTCTTTTGTTCGAAATTTGTTTCTGTGCTGTACAGTGCGATATATCACTTTTCAGTTTTCCTGTATTCCTAAATGAGCGAGCGACACACATGTGATTTAGTTTACAAAGTTGTACTTTGTGTTTATGTGCTTTCTTTGCAAACTTGTTCCTGTTAGGAAAAAGTTAGGGTTAGGTTTAGGTTAGGTTAGGGTAGTGTTAGGTTAGTGTTAGGTTAGGGTTAGGTTAGGGTTAGGGTTAGGGTTAGGGTTAGGGTTAGGTTAGGGTTAGGTTAGGGTTAGGTTAGGGTTAGGGTTATATCACATTTCAGTTTTCCTCTTATAATAATCGAACAGGCGACACACATTTGACTTAGTTTACAAAGTTGTGCTTAAAGTTTCTGTTCTTTCGATCGAAACTTGTTTCTGTGCTGTACAGTGCGATATATCACTTTTCAGTTTTCCTGTTATAATAATTGAACGGGCGACACATATGTGAATTAGTTTACAAAGTTGTGCTTTGCTTTTCTGTTCTTTCGATCGAAACTTGTTTCTGTGCTGTACAGTGGGAGATAACACTTTTCAGTTTTCCTGTATTCCCAATTGAGCGAGCGACACACATGTGATTCCGTTTACAAATTAGTGCTTTGCTTTTCTGTTCTTTCATCAGAAACTTGTTCCTGTGCTGTAGAGTGCGATATATCACTTTTCAGTTTTCCTGTATTCCTAATTGAGCGAGCAACACACATGTGATTTAGTTTACAATGTTGTACTTTGTGTTTATGTGCTTTCATTGTAAACTTGTTCCTGTTAGGAACAAGTTAGGGTTGGGTTTAGGATTAGGGTTAGGGTAGTGTTAGGTTAGGTTAGGTTAGGTTAGGTTAGGTTAGGGGTTAGGGTTAGGTTAGGTTAGGTTAGGTTAGGTTAGGCTAGGGTTAGGGTTAGGGTTAGGGTAGGCTAGGTTAGGGGTTAGGCTTAGGTTAGGTTAGGTTAGGTTAGGTTAGGTTAGGTTATATCACATTTCAGTTTTCCTGGTATAATAATTGAACAGGCAACACGTATGTGAAATAGTTTACAAAGTAGTTCTTTGCGTTTCTGTTCTTTCGATGAAAACTTGTTTCTTTGCCGTACAGTGCTATATATCACTTTTCAGTTTTCCTGTATTCGTAATTGAGCGAGCGACACACATGTGATTCCGTTCACAAATTAGTGATTTGCTTCTCTGTTCTTTCATTGGAAACTTGTTCCTGTGCTGTATAGTGCGATATATCACTTTTCAGTTTTCCTGTTATAATAATTGAACGGGCGACACACACACATGTGAATTAGTTTACAAAGTTGTGCTTTGCTTTTCTGTTCTTTCGATCAAACTTGTTCTTTGTGTTTATGTGTTCTTTCTCGATGAAAACTTGTTTCTGTGCTGTACAGTGCGATATATCACTTTTCAGTTTTCCTGTTATAATAATTGAACGGGCGAGGCACATGTGAATTAGTTTACAAAATTGTGATTTGCTTTTCTGTTCTTTCATTGGAAACTTGTTTCTGTGCTGTACAGTGCGATATATCACTTTTCAGTTTTCCTGGTATAATAATTGAACAGGCAACACACATGTGAATTAGTTTACAAAAAGTGTGCTTTGCTTTTCTGTTCTTTCGATGAAAACTTGTTTCTGTGCTGTACAGTGAGATATATCACTTTTCAGTTTTCCTGTATTATAATTGAACAGGCAACACACACATGTGAATTAGTTTACAAATTTGTGCTTTGCTTTTCTGTTCTTTCATTGAAAACTTGTTTCCTGTGCTGTAGAGTGCGATATATCACTTTTCAGTTTTCCTGTATTCCTAATTGAGCGAGGCACACACATGTGATTTAGTCAAATGTTGTACTTTTTGTTCTTTATGTGTTTTGTTTAAACTTGTTCCTGTTAGATATCACTTTTCAGTTTTCCTGTATAATAATTGAGCAGGTTACAGTGTAGATTTAGGTTACAAATTTGTGCTTTGGTTTAGGGTTAGGGTCTTTCATTGGAAGGTTTGGTTAGGTCCTAGGTTAGGTAGGGTTAGGTTATATCACTTTTCAGTTTTCCTGGGTATAATAATTGAACGGGCAACACACATTTGAATAATTGAACAGGCAACACGTATGTGAAATAGTTTACAAAGTAGTTCTGCGCTTTCTGTTCTTTCAATGAAAACTTGTTTTTGCCGTACAGTGCGATATATCACTTTTCAGTTTTCCTGTATTAATAATTGAACGAGCGACACATATG
>JAEOAE010001342.1:0-28596 GCA_036365155.1 Meriones psammophilus | reverse complement strand
CCTGTTCTGTGTGATCTCTGAGACTTAGATCTGAGAATTGTTTTGTAGATGTATCAGGTGTGACTATTCTCCAGAATTTTGCCTTATGATTGGTTGTGGATTTCAGTCACAATTGTTGCTGCCAAGAAAAGCTTCTTTGGTCAGTGGTGAAGTATACTTAACTGTGTGCATTATTAAAAATATTTGGGTTGCATCATGTTTATATTCATGCATGTACTTACATGTATTGTAAGGATTTTATATAGATGATTCACAGTGTAATTGCTTAAAACTCATAAATATTTACTGTTATTTCATTCACTTCCTTATTTTATATTTATCCACCTTCATATTTAAAATAACTCCCACACATTATTCCAATCAGATGACCTTTTCCCTGCCATTGTACTGCTTGCCCACCATGTTTTCTTGTTTCTACAGTTATTTCATGGTGAATACACACATCTGAACATTTGGAGTTAGATGCCCCAGAGTAGAGAATGAGATATATTTGTCTTCTGGATATGGATTACCTAAATTATAATTTTTCTACTTACATCTATTATGTGTATGATATTTTTATTATCCATTTATTATGTTAAATATATTTATGAGTTTCCATTTCCTATCTATTGTGAATAGAATAGCAATGAAGGTGACTGAGAGCATATTTCTAGAGTGGGATGTGGAGTCATTTTTATGGATATCTAGGAAAAGAGCAGAATCAGGTAGTAGATTTAATTTTTACTTTTAGAACATTCTCTACACTGTTTTGTGGAATGGCTCAACCAGTTTAAAAGCCCTCCGCTTTTTAGAGAATGATTTTCTTGCCTATTCTATAAAAGAATCTCAAATACCACATAAAGCACTGCTATACATCCCAAAATAACAGAGAACAAGTAAGTAGTTCATTACTATTTATCTCAATTACTATCATGTAATTACATTTTGAATATGTATATTGTCCACAAATTACTAATTAACATGCATAACTTACTAAAATGTGTCTTTAGCAGCAGCTTCTTTTCTGAAATAGAATGTCTATGATTGCTTGACAAAGTGAGGGACTCTTACTTTTGTTTAAATATACATTTCAGAAAAAGTTACTTAAAAGTGGGTAAATAATTTAATTTCAGTATACTAATGGATTTTATTATAAAACTAATATATCAATTTTATTTGCTATTTTTTTGTTTTTAATGCATCTCAAAGAGTTTTTATCAGGTCTTAAGAGAATAATGTAGCACTTTGGGAAAAAGATGCACCCCAGCAGCCCTGCACTGGAAGCCAAGATAGAGAAGACTTCCACAGCTACCATGGCTTTGCCCTTGGTGCTCTTGTAGACAGGTATGAAGGTGACCCAGACACTGCAGAACACCAGCATGCTGAATGTCAGGAACTTGGCCTCATTGAATGTGTCAGGCAGGTTCCTTACCAGGAAAGCCAGAGTGTAGCTCCCTAGGGCCAGGGACCCTAAGTAAGCCAGCATACAGTAGAAAGCAGTAGCTGAGCCCTTGTTGCATAAAATGATGACATGAGCATGTTCAGAGTGTTCATCTGTGTCAATATAGGGAGGTGAGGTTCCCAGCCAAACTCCAGAGAGAATTAGTTGGATCAGGACACAGATAGGGATGACAGCATTATAGACGCCTGAGACAAACAACCTTCGCATAGTTTTCCCTGGTTTCATGACTCTAAAGGCCAGAATTACAGTTATAGTTTTTGCTAAAACAGTGGAAATAGCCAAGGTGAACACAAGTGTAAATGTTATTTGTTGCAGTATGCAAGAGGCTGTGTTTGGGCGGCCAATGAAGAAAAAGGAGCAGAGGAATCAGAGGAGGATGGAGATGAGTAGGATGTAGCTTAGAGTCCGGTTATTGGCTTTAACAATGGCTGATTCTCGATGTTTGAGAAAGATCCCCAGAATTGAAATTGTGCTTACAGAGAAGCACAGAGCTGTGCAGGCCAGAGACATGCCCAGAGGATCTTCAAAGGATAAGAAGGTCACTGCCTTGGGTAGGCACTGGTTTCTCTCATGGTTTGGGTACTCTTGACTTAAGCAGGGCATGCATTCCTGCTGATCTGTGTGGAGGAAGTGAATCAACATTTCATCTTTTAAGATTATTTAGCCATTGAACATTTAATTCATGAGAGTGCTTTCCAATGATGTGTGTAGCCTGGCATATTCTGCTTCCTGATACTGCCAAGATCGTGAACTCTTTATAATTTCCATTTCTACTTTTTATCTTGTTTCCTTAATAATAAACTTCTTGCTCAACAATTTATCATTCTTTCTTTAGGGCAGTGAAATCTATATTACTCATATTCCATTGAAGTAAAACTGTCAAGTAATCCTTCAAATGCTTTTTTTAAATACATTGAGTTTCTAGGTATATATATATATATATATATATATATATATATATATATATATATATATATATAATATATATATTTATTATATATATACATTGTATTTTTAACAAAAATACACTTTCTTGTTTCCACCATCATGGGTTCTTGTCATTTTTCTTGTTACTCACAGTTTCAGTATATATTTGTTACCCCACTTCTATCTAATTTTTCCATGGTGTGTGGAACTATTCTGATTTGCTAGTAAACACACAACAGTTGCATCAACAAATTTCAGCTATTGGGTCAGATCAACCAGTACATATCTCTGCTGTGCAATTTGCACATATATATCTATACTCTTTGACATCCTTTGACTCAGGATAGGACCCTTTGTCTTTCATTATTATTTTCAGATGAATCCTGGGAATTTTTCTAATTTTTATTTTTGTTCTTATAGTCATCTTTTGAAGACTAAAAATGCCCTTCATGTCACACAATATGTCTATACATGTTAATCATTAAATCAGATAGGAGGAAATATTCACTGGAATGGTGAGACTCATGAAGCCAGCACACCTGCTTGACAAAATTCCAGAAAACCTGAGCAGAATGTAACAATCACTGTTCTATCTCTAATTTTTTTTCTGTGTGTTGCATTACTGGGGACTTTCTGCGCTGATTCAATTTCTGTTTTGTTTTTGTTTTTTTTTTTTTCTACAAAAAGTTGTTTGAGTCTTTTTATGAAAATCCTATACTTAACTTTACCTTTCTACTATTTAGAAATCTTCATTATGCTCTGGAAATCATTAAGCACAGATAAACAGATAGAAAGATGAGGCAAATATTTTAGGAATTTTCTTAGGGTATCTGCCTTTAAACAACATATTTCAGGATAAACAGAGACAATATGCAAACCTTGGCAGGCCAGGATATTCGATTATAGATTTAAGACATTCTTTTATTGTAGGCTTAGAGCTCCCTGAAAATGTAGTTTAAATATAATAGGCCATAGAGCATACACTCCTGAAAAATAAAACTCAGTTAATATGATAGATTGACTAAAATAAAATTTTCCTACTTCATAGCATACATGATGATAAATATAATAAAGGGAGTTATTTATTAATATTTGCTATTCCTAAAAAGACAAGTTTAGGTATTATCTGTTTATATGGACTGTGGTCATACTGAAAACACTGCCAGCCTAAAAGCAGGCTTTCATATATTAAATGTGTTTTCTTGAAGGAGGCATTCTTTAGATTCCTTAATTTAGAGTTATAGGGGTAATAATGATAATTAAATCTGTTCTGTTTGTATTTTTTAAATGTAACTGAATTTGTAACCCTGGGTATGTGATGAAAAAAAATTAAACACCCACTCTGTATCACTTGTATAATCATTACACTGTGCTGTGAAACTTGTATAAATAAACAAGAGCCTTGTTGATAGTAAGTTAGAGCCACAGAAAGTCCTGAATTTTAGAGTTGGCAGTAAGATATCCCTGACTACTCTAACTAACTCACTCCCTTCCTTCATAGTCCCCTCATCTGCTCTGTGGAGCAACCTATATGTAAAGACCCTCCAACTGTCTTTTCCCTGCTGAGGGTGGCCCCACAGAAAGGCTCCTGATACAATCTCATAGTAATGAACTGCTAGCAAGAGAGCATGCATGAAACAGATCTGGGCTCTCTGCAAATATGTAACAGTTGTTCTACTTGGTCTTCATGGGGGACACCTTACAGCAAGACCAAGGCAATCTCTATCTTTTTTGCCTGCCATTGGATCCCTTTCCCATAATTATACTGCCTTGTGTAACCTCAATAGCAGAAACTGTGTATAATCTTATTGCAACTTTATATGCCAAGGCTGGTTGATATCCATTGGAGGCTTCCTTTTTTTTCATAAATAAAGGGAGGAATGGCACATGGGTTGGGCGGCAAGGTTAGAAGGAAAGACTGGGAGGGGAGGTGTGAGCAGATGCTGCACTATTACATAAACAAATTAAATAATATATTTAAACAGAAATAAAAAGTTTGT
Source organism: Meriones psammophilus (assembly GCA_036365155.1). Classification (NCBI taxonomy): domain Eukaryota; kingdom Metazoa; phylum Chordata; class Mammalia; order Rodentia; family Muridae; genus Meriones; species Meriones psammophilus. The sequence goes on along the minus strand of JAEOAE010001342.1, from coordinate 24,225 downwards.
AATAGAAATCAATGAAATAGAAACAAAGAAAACAATACACAGAATTAACCAAAGGAAGAGCTGCCTCTTTCTGAAGATAAACAAAATTAACAGATCCTTGTTTCAAGTAAATCAAAGAAAGAAATAGAGGACTCACAGAATCAGAAATAACAGAAAAAGATTAATACAGAAACCAAAGAAATTCAGAATATTCGAAGGAAACATTAAAAAATACTGTATTCCAGTCAGCTTAAAAATGCACATGAAATGGATAAGTTATAGATATACTGAAACAATCATGATTCAAACATGAATTCAACAATAATTCAACAACAAAATAGACCTAAACAGACCCATGAGGAAATTGAAAAGCTCATAAAAAGGCTTCCACCATAAAAGAAAGGAAGGATGAAAGATAACAAAAGGAGAATCCAAGATGGTGGAGACCAGTGTGCACCGCATATGAGGGGCAGATGATCTCAGTCTGAGACCAGTGAGTGGACAAGTGGCTAGATTTAGAACATCATGTTTGGTGCTTCCTTTTCTGGACAGGACATTCAGGAATTGGAGTCGATCATATTCAGGCCCTCTGTGGCCATCTCCTAGATCCAGGAGTAGCAAATATTGGGACACCTGCCCTTCCACATACTATAGTGAGTTTGGACTCCCAGATCCAAGGACTCCTGCTCTAACAGGCAGACTTTGTATCCCTCCTGCTCACACTGTGGATACCAGGTGAATAATAGAATAACACGTATCTCGGATCTGAGATGGCAGATGGCAGAGGAATCAGAGTACAAGGAGCACAGTTTTGGGCAAGTCTGTAAGCCTCAGCCCAGCTTTCTTTTAAGGAACCCTACAGATGCCACCTGAGCCTGGAGCCCTTTGGAGCACCTACACCTGCACCATGCTCATGACCAGCACCAGTACCTGCACCCCGTACTTCAGGGCTCCAGTGCATGCACACCCTCTGATCTTCAATTCAGTAGCCCACCACCTGTTTGCCCACTCACAGGCCTTCAAGAAACTGGCATCTAAATAGCCACCACCCATTTTTTAGCCACTGCACATTTTTCATCCCCTGAACACTACTCTAGACTCCAAAGACAGGTGAATCCAGTCCTTGGTCTGTGTCCCAGGAAGAAACAGGTAAGGCTACAGACAGCCAGAAGCTTAAAGTCCAGCATAAGAACATAGTCAACAAAAACCATGACATCATTGCTCCACTAGAACCCCTCGCCACCAAAAAAGAAAACCAGTGGCTATTCTAATGCAAGTACAACAAAGGAAAATGACCTTAGGTTTGTATTTATGCAGTAGGTATAGGCATATAAAGAGGAAAAGAAAAAAATCTCTCCAATAAGTTCAGGCAAATACAATCATACAAAGAGAGGCAGGCCATCATAGAGAGGAAAACACAACCAAATAGGTGAAGAAAATTAATAAAGTTATTCAAGACCTAAAAATGGAATTAGAATCAATAAAGAAAACACAAACCAAGAAATTCATGGAGAATGAGTATTTAGAGAAGGGATCAAGCACCACAAAGACAAGCATCACCAACAATATACAAGAAGTGAGAGAGAGAATCTCATGCCTTGAAGATAAAATTGAAGAAACTGATACATCCCGGAGAGAAAAAATAACAATGCAAAACATCAAAGAAATCAAGGACTCTATGAAATGATGAAACCTAAGAATAATAAGAATAGACTAAAAAGATGATTCCAGGATACAAGGTCCAGAATATATTTTCAATAAAATCATACAAGAAAAATTCTCCAACCTGAAGAAAGAGCTGCCCAGAAACATATAGGAGGCATACAGAACACCAAATAGACCAGACCAGAAAAGAAAATTCTCACAATAATCAAAACACTAACTCTACACAATGAAGAAAAGATATTAAAAACAGCAAGGGAAAAAGATCAAGTAACATATAAAGGCAGACCTATCAGAATCACACATAATTCTCAATAGAGATTATGAGAGCCAAAAGGCCTTGGTAGGATGTCATGCAGACATAAAGAGACCGCAGATACCAACCCAGAGTATTATATGCAGTAAATAGTACATTCAAAATAGATGAAGAAAACAAGATATTCCACAATAAAACTAAGTTTAAACAATATCTATGCAGCACCCATGACATAATGAAGCTGCTAGCAGGAAAACTCCAACCAAATGAAATCAACTAAACCCAAGAAACATAGGCTATAGATAAGATCACAACAAAAAAAATCAAAAGAAAACAAGCACACAAACACACTATCCGCATCAACTCCACAGTACAAGGAACTGACATTCATTGGTCAATAATATCTATCAAAATCAATGTACTCAACAATCCAACCAACAAAAAGACACATCCTAACAGTACGCTTACAGAAACAGGATCCAGCATTCTGCTGCATACAAGAAACACATATAAGCCACAAAGATAGACACTTCCTTAGAGTAAAGGGCTAGAAAATGGTTCTCATCAAATAGACCCAAGGAGAAAGTGGCAGTACCCTCCTAATATCTAATAAAAGAGACTTCCAACCAAAATTAATCAAGAGATGAGGAAGGACACTTCATCCTCATCAAAGAAAAATCCACAGTGAGGACATCAATATCTTGAACAACTATGCCCCAAATTCAAGGGCACCTGCACTTGTAAGAGAAACATTCTTAAAGCTTAAATCACACATCTGTCCCAACATATTAATAGAGGGAGATTTCAAAACCCCACTCTCACTAAGGGACAGATCATTGAGACAGAAGGTAAATCGAGTCGTAAATTAATGAAGCTTACACAGGTCATGAAGCAAATGGACCTAATAGCTGTCTACAGAACTTTTCACCCAGACATGAAAGAGTATAAATTATTCTTAGCACTCCATGGAAACTTATCCAAAATTGACCATATAGTCAGGCACAAAGCAAATCTCCATGGGTACAAGAAACTGAAATAATCCCCTGAATCCAACAACACAACCATGTTTTAAAGCTGGATCTAAATTATGACAGCAATAGCAAAACACGTATACACACATGGAAGCCAAACAACTCTCTACTCAACAACAGGTGTCAGGGAAGAAATAAAGAAAGTAATTAAAGATTTCCTAGAATTCAATGAAAATGAAGGCACAACATGCCCAAATTTATGGTACACAATGAAAACAGTGCTTAGAAGAAAGTTCATAGCACTCAGTGCTATGGAAATTTGAGATGTCTCATACAAGCAATCTAATAACACCACTGAAAGACCTAGAATAAAAAAAAGATGCAAACACACCCAAGAGGAGTAGATGGCTGGAAATAACCAAACTCAGTGCTGAAATCAATATACTAAACCAAAATATTTTAAAGAGTCAACAAAACCAAGAGCTGGTTCTTTGAGAATATCGACAACATAGACAAACCCTTAGATAAAATAACTAAAAGGCAGAAAAACACTATCCAAATGACAAAATGAAAAGGGGGACATAAGAACAGATATCAAGGAAATCAAAGAATCTTTAAGTTGTACTTCAAAAGCCTATACATCACAAAAATTTTAAATCTATATGGAATGGACAATTTTCTTGATAGATACCACTTACCAAAGTGAAATAAAGATCATGTAAATAAAGTAAATAGGCCTATCTCCTTTAAGAAAATAGAAGCAGTCATCAAAAATACCCTTCCTAAAAAACCTAGGGCCAGATGGTTTCAGTGAAGAGTTCTACCAGACCTTCAAAGAAGTGCTAACTTCACAACTCTGCATACCATTCCACAAAATAGAAACAGAAGGAACATTACCAACCTCATTCTATGAGACCACAGTCATCTTGACACCTAACCTGCACAAATAGCCAACAAAGAAAGAGAACTTCAGACCAATTTCCCTAAAGAACATTGATGCAAAAATATTAAAAAAAAAATACTCGCAAACAGAATCCAAGAACTCATTAAAGGTATCATCTGCTACCCCTAAGTAGGCTTCATTCCAGGCATATACTGATGCTTCAATCTATGGAAATCCACCAATGAAATGCATCATAGAAACACACTGAAAGGAAAACATAACAACAACCTATATCATCTCCTTAGATGCCTAAAAAGTATTTGACAAAATTCAACACCCGATTAGGTTTAAAGGCTTGGCGATATCAGGAATACAAGGCACATACCTAAACATAGTAGAGATGGTATTCATCAAGGCTACAGCCAACATCAAACTAAATGTACAGAAACTTAAACCAATCCCGCTGAAATCAGGGACAAGGCAAGGATGCCCACTCTCTCCTTATCTCTTCAACATAGTACTTGAAGTCCTATAGCACACTGCAAGAAATTTATCCCACGGTAGCATTAGATTGTAGAATATAAAGAATTTTTAATTAATCTTTCAACATTTTATTGTTTTTAATAAAAGATAAAAAGTTCTGTTTCATATAAAATTACCTAAGGGTTGGCTTTTTGAGTATAATAAATAATAATAGATTCTCATCATTATAATAATGCTTATTCCTCTGACTTTTTATTTTTTATAAAAATAATCCTCTTACTTGTTTCTTGACACACAAACAAAGCACATGAAGGACATATTTTAAATTAACGAGATGCTTTGAAAGTAAAGAGCAGAATCACTTCAAATAAAAAAAGGGCTTCAATGTTGATAATGTCCCTTACAGGGCAGGAGCCTACCATGGAGGGCCTCTGAAAGACTCTACCTAACATTGTATCAAAGCAGATACTGAGACTCATAACCAAACTTTGTGCAGAGTTGCAGGAAATCTTAGGAAAGAAAGGGGAGATACTAAGGCCTGGAGAGGACAGGAACTCCACAAGGATAGAAACAGAACCAAAATATCAGGGCACAGGGGTATTTTCTGAGACTGGTACCCCACCCAAGGACCATTCATGTATATAACTACAATGCCTGCTCAGATGTAGCCCATGGCAGCTCAGTATCCAAGTGTGTACCCTAGTAAGGGTAACAAGGATTGTCTCTCATCTGACCACCTCCCCTGGATGGGGCATCCGCCTTGCCAGGTCACAGAGGAGGACAATGCAACCAGTTCTGACGAGACCTGATAAGCTAGGGTCAGATGGAAGGGGAGGAGGACCTTTCTTATCAGTGGACTTGGAGAGGGGCATAGGAGGAAATGTGGGAGAAAGAATGGGATTGGGAGGGGAGGAAGGAGCAGACTACAGCTAGGATACCAAACCTCATGTGGAATGCAGGGAATCAGACTTATTTTCAAAGCAGCTGCTCTACATGGGTTCCTTACTCATACAGATGTTGGCATCACAAAAAAATTTGTTTTTATTCATTCCCTTAATGATGATTTTTCTCAGGTGATATGAGATTTTAGGGTAGTCTAAAGATGCAGTCCTGGATGCTCAAGGATATTTAACAATGATAAAAATGTTTCCTACCTATTTGTTTTTGTTTGTTTCGAGAAATTTCTTTAAAACTCTACCTAGCTGGATGATTTATTTCATGTAATTGAGGAGAACTGAGAAATCTAAGGTTACCTTATGGTTTCATTTCCTAGGCCTTTTTTCCATATCGACTTTTAATTGGAAACAAAAGAAGGATGGAATGTCATAATGCATGAATACATTGTTGACACTTGTTAAAATTTTCCTCCCAAATAATCTCCTGTAATTGAATGCAACTTAGTTGGTCAAAGACCTTAACAAATCTTTTATCCTAACAGATTTTCTTGAGAATGAGTTCTTTCAGGTTCTTAAAGACTACTGTGATATGCAAAGGCTTTAAGAAGTTGCTCGCACACCAAAGCTTTTACTCTTCTATAACGGTAGCATGAACTGCAAAAATTTACCATACTGACTACATTCATAGGGTTTCTCTGGAGCTTGACTTTTTCTTCTGTTTTCAAAGACAACTCCATGAAAAGGATTAACCACATTGCTTATCCCTAGAGTCTTACTGAAGTATGTGTTCTTCTACGTATGTGGAGATAACTGCATTAATAAAAGGCTTTATCACATTGAAAAAAATTCATTTTTAAAGTAACATAATTGCCTCACTATATCTCTTGTCCTTCTTTCTAGACCTTATCCTGGACACACATTATATTTATTGTCTCTCAAATTCATGGACTCTTTCTCATTAAATGTTGTATGTGTGTCTTTGTGTGTGTGTCTTTGTATTCATAAATACTATTTCCTCATTTCATGTGATGTTACATGTATATGTTATCACATATTTGACCACAACATTAAACAGTCAGCCATACTTTCATTTACACAGATTGGCTTTTTCTGCTATTGTAGATACTTGAAATGTCAACTATTAGTGTTTTAAATGCAGTTCAATTTCTTGTACATTGAGAAACAACTACACATCTACTTTTTCTGGAGTTACTTTCAGGCACCAATCATTACGTTTGTTTATTACAGAAATATAATTTGATCTTGGACAACTGGATATCTCACATTCAATAGGTAGCCTATAGCATGGATCACTGTAAGAGTTGAGATGGCCATTCCATGAACCAAAAGAAAGGATTTTTAGGTAGGTTAATTTTGACACAACAGCAAGAGAACTGCCACTCAAACCTCACACAATGTGTGCATTGCATGGAATCAGTAGTGGTTACTTATGGATTCAGGGATGAGTGAAAGAGACATAGAGAAGAGAACTACATTATGATACCATGGTCACTTCTTAGCTTTCCCATTCTACATTTCCAAGAAGTTTGAGGAAATATATTATTTTTATACCTGTCTCGTTGGAAATGTGCTGCTCTGGACAAAATACACAAGAAAAACAAGAAATAGGTCTTTCTTCTTGTGGAACTTTCCAGAATCCTAGACCACAGCTCTATGAACATACAGATGGAGGAGTCTGAGGGAAACAGACAAAAACTGGTCATAATATTGTACATTAATTTAAAATAATTTAGGCTAAATAGCTTAAATGCACATATCCTATGGAAATTCTTTGTGTTTATGAGGAATTCAGAGGGTTTAATATGGGAGTGTAGAATGGAGATTTGAAGTTAGCACACTTCCCAATGCTAAATGTTCAAATCCTTTTATGGTGGCTAATGTGTGACTCACTTCTTCCTAGCCTTTGTGAAATCTGTACAATGTCCATATATTCTCTCCTGTGAGGCAGCAAGCCAGAAATCATTTTTCACATGAATTCAGGAACAGTTGGATTGTCAGACAGAAACCAAGTCCCTCTTTCCTCATCTATTTCTACCTTTACATTTTCCGTCATGTAGTAATACCCATGCACTCTGATTCACCTGCAAAAGGAAGTTTAGTTTTCTCATGAAAGATGGTTTGGCCATTGGTAAATTATGATCTATTACTCTGACTTTTACCCTTAATTCCCAATGCTAGGAATAGTTTCTTCTTTTTAAACATTAGTGATATTGTTACATAGGATTTTCACCAGTTGCACAATAGGTAATCACATTAACTACTAAACTAGCACAACTTTAGTTTGTTATATGTTAAAAATTGTGTAGGACAGGAACAAACATTTCTATCTATTCTTAGATCTCTTTTTTGCCTTTATTTGGATTCATTTTCTATCTCATAAATTTTAATATATGAACAGGAATATACTTCTGGATAACTGGCTCAGCAGTTAAGAGCCCATACTTTTTTTTTTGCAGAGAAATATGAGTTTACTTCCTGGTACACATATCTGTTAGCTCATATACATTTGTTACAGAAATGTGTTGTATCAAAATCCATAGTTTATTTCCTGTTCATGCTAATTCACAAACTTGTAAAATTATTGATATACTTGAGTATGAATTGTGTTAATGAAAGAATGCTTGAGCATGATCATGCATGCTATATTAAAAATATGTGAATATGTACACACATTTGTATGCATGTGTGTGTACACATAGAAACCCATACACCTACACATCTATAAAACCATGAACACTCATTCATTGACTGCAGCACGAATGAATACACATTGAAAATCGGTTCATCTAATTCTATCTGCATGAAGTAGTTTACATTATGAGTTTGTTTGTATGTATGTTTATATGTGTACATATACATATTTCTGAAATACTGGTTTATTTATGAAAATAATCAAATTGGACTGAAGAGATGATTTAGTGTTTGACATTCTTGTCACATGAACATGAATACCTGAACTGATCATGCTGAAGGGATAGAAAGAAAAGTTGAGTGTAGAAAATATAACTGTAATAGAAATTTTGTGGTCATGAAGACAAGAGAGAGTCAAAGAAATGCTTTCCACTGAATATGGCAAAAACAATAAGCATAGGTTTCAGAGAGATAACCAGTTTAAAAATAAAAGGGAGAGCAACTGAGGAAGATAACCAGTGTTGAGTGTGGCCCTAACAAGCACATGTGCTCAGTCACACACAAGCTCACAAGCACAATAGAGATAAGAATATAAAATATAAGAATCATTTTAAATTTTCAGAGAGACATCATACAATCAGGGAGGTAAGACACATACTAAACACAATAAAGGCAACATACAGCAAGCCAATAGCCAACATCAAGTTAAATGGACAAAAACTTCAAGCATTCCTGCTAAAATTAGGGACAAGGCAAGGCTGCCAATTGCACCATAACTCCTCAATACAGTGCTTGAAATTCTACCCAAAGTGATAAAACAAAGGAAATCAAAGGGATACAAGCAGGAAGAGATGAACTGAAAGTATCATTATTTGCAGATGATAAATGACCCCCAAGATTCTACCAGTGAAATCCCACAGCTGCTAAACAATTTCAGTGAAGTGTCTGGATACAAAATTAACTAAAAAAAAATTCAGTAGACTTTCTGCACAGAAGTAACAATAAGGCTGAGAAAGAAACTAGGTAAAAAAACACAATTCATAATAGCCACAAATACTATAAAATATCTTGGTTTAACTCCACCAAAGCAATTTGAAAGACCTGTATGACAAGAACTTCAAGTCTTTGAAATAAGAAACTGAAGATTTTAGAAGATGGAAAGAACTCCCATGATCATAGATTGTTAGGATTAACATACTACAAATGGCCATCCTGCCAAAAGCCATCCACAGATTCAATGCAATTCCCATTAAATTCCAACACAGTTCTTTACAGACATTGTAAGTTCAACCATTAACTTCATATGGAAAAATAAAAGACCCAGGATAACCAAAACAATTCTGTACAATAAAAACTTCTGGCAGTATCAACATCCCTGATTCAAGCTATATTACATAGCAATAAAAATAAAACCTGCATGGTATTGGCACAGAAGCAGGCTGGTTGATTAGTAGAACCAAACTGACGGTCTAACTAGATGTCTGCATATAGAAAAATGCAAATACACCTGTATGTACCATCCAGCACATACTCAAGTCCAAGTGGATCACAGACCTTGAGGTAAAATCAGAGACTCTAAATGTATCAGAAGATAAAATGGAAGAAAAGTCTGGAACTCATTAGCATAAAAGACAATAGAATGACAATAGAACAGGCTCTGAGATCAACAATTAATAAATGGGATCTCATGAAACTCTAAAGCTTCTGTAAATCAAAGAACACTGTCTATAGAACAAAATGGCAACTTACAGATTGGGAAAAGATCTTCACCAACCCTACATCACAGAGAGGGATGATATCCAAAATACACAAAGAACTTAAGAAATCAAACATTAGGAAATCAAATAATCCAATTAAAACATGAGGTACAAAGGTAAACTGAGAATTCACAGCAGGAATCACAAATGGCTGAGAAGCACTTAAATGCTCAATGTCTTTACCCATCAAAGAATTGCAAATCAAAATGCCTTTAAGATTCCATTTTACTCCAGTCAGAATGGCTAAGATCAAAAACTCATGTGATAATATATGCTGACAAGGATGTGGAGAAAGAGGAACACTCCTGTGTTGCTGATGGTAGTGGAAAGTTAAACAGTATCTCTGGAAATCAAGCTGGAATTTTCTCAGAAAACTAGGAATAGTTCTACCTCAAGACCTTGATATATCATTCCTGGACATATATCCAGAAGATGCTCTACCATACAACAAGGGCATTTGCTCAGCTATATTCCTAGTGACTATATTTCTAATAACCAGAAACTGGAAACAACTTAGATGTCCCTCAACAAAAGAATAGGTAAATAAATAAATAAATAAATAAATAAATAAAGCTACATTTACACAATGGAACTTTACTCAGCTATTAAAAACAAGGAAATCATGAAATTTGCAGGCAAATGGTGGGAACTAGAAAAAAGTCATCCAGAGTGACGTAACCCAGAAGCAGAAAGAGACACACGGTATATACTGGCTTATTAGCAGATATCAGTCCTATAGTACCAGATAAACATACCACAATCCACAGACACAAAGAAGCTAAGTAAGAAAAAGGGTGCAAGCGAGGGATGTCACTGGAATGTCACTAAGAAGGGGAAATAGATTCGACAGCAGACATGGATGAAGAGGAGGAACTGGCAAGAGATGTAAGTGTGATAGAAAAATGGGTGAGGATCAAATGTAAGGACAATGTGGTGGAAGGTTCTAGGGCTGGGAACAAGAAGGGAACACAAAGGGAGTCATCTCTTTGATAAGACGGAGGCCAGTTACAGTGCAGGCTCCTGGGAGGATATGGGTGTGCTCTAGCTGAGACCCCTAACAGAGGGAGACATGAAGCCTGATGTGACCACTTCCTAGCCAGGCAGGAATAGTGAAGGGAGGGGAAAACAACCCATCACCAAACCCTTGATCCAAAAATTATCCTTTCTTCAAGAAGTGCAGGAATAAAGATGGAACAAAGATTGAGGCAAAGTCCAATCAGTAATTGGCCCAACCTGAGACCCACCACACAGTAGAGAGCCTTACAGGACAGTTGTCTGGGAGGCTCTACCTGGAAGGGACAGGAACTCTACAAGAAGACAAACAGAGACAACTAACTCAGATCCATGGAGGTTTACAGGGACTGAATCATCAACTAAGGAGCATACATGGTGTGGACCTAGGCCTTCTTCACATATATGGACAATGAGTAGTTTGGTATTCATGTGGATCACCCAGAAAGTGTAGTTGGGGGTTCTGTTTCTAACCTGGACTCTATTGCTTGCTTTTGGACCACTTCCCCCTAGCAGGATTGCCTTGGTTGGCTTCAGTAGATGATGATGTGCTCAGTCCCGATGTGACTTGATGTATTAGAGAGGGTTGATATGGGGGGAGTGGAGATCCCCTTTTCTGGGGATATAGGGAGAAGGAGAGGGGCAAAGAGGAAGAGGGGGAAGCTGGAGGTGAGGAAGGAGGGACCATCTCAGGATATAAAGAAAATAAACTAAAATTTAAAAAACAATTATTTTAAAATCTCAAAGAGACATCACACCATCAATTTTAATAACTCTTTATAAACATTTCTCTGCATATTAATTATTGAACAATTCCAGACCTGATTGAAGTTGCTTGGCCATTTAATCAGAACCTCACTGATGAAAAAGGCTTGATCTTGTGGACTCTTGAAGACAAACTCTCCCACTTTAACCAATAATGAAATATGCTTTGTATATTCCACAAAATTTAGTATATCATATGTTTCCATAATTTTCTTTTTCTCATCAAAGCTTATTTCCTCTCCAGCAGCGTTTGCCACTTTAATTTTCTTCAGAAATGGATGCAGCTGAAGAGAGATGTCACTTGATATGAGTGGCCCATACAAATTACTAGTTAATTATCTTTAAGAGAAATCCATTCTCTCTTTCTCTAACACGGCTTTGTTTTTTAAAAGGCTTAGTTTTTTTGGTGCCCCCCACCTTGTTTTAGTGAGATGAACAGTTCTCCCCATGAAGGAAAGGCAAGAGTTACTGAACACAAGTAGAAATGTTGTCTAAGATATGGAAAATGTGGAGCATATTCTCAGAGGGAACAATGCCCTGTGTCTTTCCCCAGCACCAGCAAAATATTTCCAATTAGAAAATGCAAATTTTTGTAGAGAAAATTTTGAATAAAATGTAAACATAATTTAGTGGGTACATATGTATTAAGATATGTCCTTTTTTTTGTGCCACACAATGAATATGAGTGTGTCTCAATTAGGTAAATAGGTATACAGATTTCCTTAATGAGATAATATTAGTAGGAGTTTATACAAAGCTCCAGGTTCATTTAAAATATATATTAAATAATACAAAATTTATGTCAGTTATAGCTCAGGAAATTAAAAAAAGACACACTGCCTTCCTTCATTCCTCTTTGGGTCACAACATTTGACTTTCAGCTTTGATATGAACACTGTGTGGGACAATGTGCACTACAAATGTGTCTGGTGTCTCTGAAAGCCAGAGGAAGGTGTTGGGTTTCCCAGAAGTGGAGTTACAGACAGTTATAAGCTTTTATCTAGATGCCAGGACCCGAGTGTGGTCTTCTCAAAAGCAAAAAGTACTTCTAAACACTGAGCTACCTCAGGCCTGAGGTGCATGCCTGATGTATGCAGAGAGCAAAATTTTGTGTCAGATTCCTTGGAGCTGAAGTTAAAGAAAGTTCTGAGCCACCATATGTGTGCTAACAATCAAACTGGAGTACTCTGTATGAGCAGCAACTGATTATAACTGCTGAGTCATCCCTTGACCATCATTTAATTACCTATATAGCAAACACAATGGGTTAATACTTCAACTTATGATATTCAATGTTGTGTTACGTAAGTCCAACCCATGTTATAAAGAACTGTTGCTTAGTCATTCTGTTATCTATAAAAGAGTTGTACTAACTGATCTAATATAACTTCTCTGGAAAGCTATGTTCACAAACTATGTCAAATATTATTGTTTTCCATGATACTAAGGATTATGTAGTACACTATACATTTAGAATTTTTTTATTTATCTATCTTTGATAGAATTTATAGTTAAATTGAGACATTCAACAATCTTCTTGATGATACCCTCTTTGAAGGTGATCATCAAGGCTCATATGTTTGCATGAGTTCTGTTTTTATCTTGTTGATTTAAAACCTGAACACATCTATTTATCACTAATGCATGGAGATATAGCCTCAGCTTATGAACACTGTGCTCTAACCTTTAAGATGGAAGCACAGTTTGGTTTTAACTCCATTTTACTCAAATAAGAATAAAGAATTTATACAAGCAATTAATTTTTAGTTACTTATGATTCTAGGACAGACTATTTATTTTCCACAAAATGTTCTTCCTATGGTCTTGTGTTATTAAAATAAATTGCATTTTATGTGGAATAACAGCTTTGGATATGGTCACTGTGGCTAAAACTTATGGCACTGGACATATTCCATGAAAACACATATATTCTTATTTTTGGAATAGCTTTATTTTTACATGGATTGCATTCATATCTTACAGAATTTCATCTCACACTAGGAAAACATTTGTTGAAAGACATTTAAACTTACTGTCTTCAAATCAGTCCTTTTAGTCCCAAAATCATGAGATAATCACACTCATATACATATACACTGTGACAGAACCCTTTTCCATTTTAACTTATACTATTATTTATAAGATTAAAACATTGTAGTGGCTTGACCACAGCAAATTGCTTACTAATAATGTTATATCCTGAGCTTCCCTTGCTTATGAACGAGGCTTACCTGCCATGGTAGAAGCCAGTCTGTGTTTCTGTCTTGCTTAGATTCCATTTCAATTTTGGTTAACAGCATTTTATGGAGTGCATGGGCCACTGCATACACTGCATTCCATATGGAATAGCTGGGCTCAGAAATGGTCATCAGATCAAGTTTTTTATGCTTAATGTTTAGGGAAGTATTTGCTGGGCAGGGTTTAGGATATTTACATTGCATCACAGGAGGTGAACAAGAATAGTTGTCAATCCAAAATTTATAGAAGTTAAAATCTCCTGTGTACTGGTTTGGTGTAAGATCCTCAAGAAAGTTCTTCAAGCCAGGGATAGTTCTCTTCTTTGAAAATGATATACTTCCTCTGAAAAACTTTAACAAATAATAGTCTCCTGCTGCAAACTCTAAATATATGAAGTGTTGCTTTGCCATGATCCACACCTTCCCTCTGGCTAAAAGGTTTTCATTATTAATGCAGAATAACAACAACTCGTCCATATCACCATAAAATACTTGTTCACTTACTTGTGTATGTTGGTTCAAGTCCACCAAACCAGCAACATATTTTAACCCTTCTTTCCAATACACTGGGAATTTTTGTGTAAAAGCCACACAGATATCTTCTGATGTCATCTCTGCTTTCAGGTGAGAGAGGACCTCTTCTCCTTTTAGATCATCAACTACAAAGATCCCCACCCAAGTCCAGCCAAATTGTAGCAACAAAGAGATCACCCCATGGGCTAGACCTCTGTCTTTAGGAGACATCTGGTAAAGGGATGGTAATGTAACTTTGTCACTTAGCTCAGTATCAAAAGGTCCATATGTGACCTGAAGAAGCAAAGAATAAAAGGGATGATTCTGATGTTCTAGGTATTTGGGGTCATTACCCTAAGAGAGAAAATGGGTTCATTATTTACATATGAATTGTTTAACTGAGTGATAACAATCAGAGTTACAATGTGGGTTTTGTAATCTTGATTATTTCTAACCCTTACACTAACTCAATGGATTCATGTTTGTGCTAATGCCCTCTGATGGATGCGTTGCTTTAGTATAGGCTGGTGATAGTCGGTAGTGGGAATATACTGAAGTGGGTATTCTCTGACTGCTCTTCTGAGATCTGCTATCCTGAATGAGATCATAAAAATTTTATGGAACATTTTCACTGGTGATGGTCTTTAGTATTGTTCCAAATTTAGTTACATGTCCTGTACTTTCTATTTTCTTATGTCAGATATTGACCTCTCTATGAATTATAAGATGTTTATATGCTAAATTGGGTAGTTAGGTATCTGTGTTGTAGAATTTGACTTTTGAGCAAATAAAGCTTGAGTATCTACATTAGACCTTGCCAGCATTTAGAGACAGAATCATGAACACTACTAAATGATCTGTTTCAAAATGATCAGAATGTACTGCTCATGCTTTTCACCACACTCTTTCCACAGTTAATCATTGTGAGAAAAAGGTAATTCATTCACTGCTCTTTGAAATCTGCCAACAGTAAACATAAATCACTTGTTTGTTTTCTTTTGGTAAGATTTTCCTATGTGATTGGGCACTAAATACTTTCCTAACTTACTTGTGTGACTTTGTAGAGATCCAAATATGTTCCAATAGCAGCAGAAAATTCTGGTCTGGTTCCTGAAATTGTTCCAAGAGCTTTGTGTTGAGTTTTGCATTGGTAGTTAGGGATATAATCACTCTTTCCAGAGACCAACATCAGAGGGCCCTCCAAGGTTCTTTTGTTAGAATTAAAGGCATTGTAGACTTGGAAACCCAAACTCACATTGGGAAGCAGTTGTGAGTCCTTATTGATCTCTTCAATGGCAAAGTATAAGGTCAGCAAAATTTGATAGTTTTTCATTTTTCCCTCTAAACACATAGGGATAGAGCAATGAGTATAGTCAGTTCATTTTTTTGAGTGCTT
Source organism: Meriones psammophilus (assembly GCA_036365155.1). NCBI lineage: Eukaryota > Metazoa > Chordata > Mammalia > Rodentia > Muridae > Meriones > Meriones psammophilus. Next base: position 8,764 of record JAEOAE010001342.1, on the reverse strand, counting down.
GTTTTGTTTGTTGTTTTTTTATCAAATTCAGGAACCTAGAGAGGACTTAGGCCTTGTCTTTTCTTGTGACATGTAAAGCTGTTATGAATAAGCTCCTGACGACTCAGGAACATCATGGAATGGCTCATAAACCTTCAGAAATTAAACTGTATCTAGTAATTAATTTCTTGCTGTGCACTATGTGGATAAAGTGTTACTTGTTTCCTATGACTGCTGAATGCATAGGTGCTTATGATGTTTCTGTTCATGGAAACACTGGGTTATGGAAGAGTCACTAAGGAGTTCACTAGGAATGTGGTAAGAGCTTAATGTCTTTTCATTTTGAAGTTAATAATTTAACTTCAAACTCACCTAAACATTGTAGGAAGTTTGTTTGTCTGTACTCCTAGTTTTTTTTTTTTTTTCAATGCAGTTTATTCAGGAACCTTGAACAATCTTCTGGGGAGAGCCAGCCCACTTTAAATAGCCTCTGGGTAGCCAAACTCAGCATGCCACGTGGGCAATGCAGATAGGTCCACATACAAGGAAGCAAGCCAGATCCTCAGCCTTAGCCAAATGTGGAGTTGTTTGTGACAGAGAGCACTCACCATCGGGAAGGTGGAAGGCGGAAACCAGCTCCATCTTTCAGGAGCGGCATTCCGCAGCTCTCTACAGTCCCCCCTTTTTGATTTGGACGCATCAGGCAAGAGTAGAGGTCTGATCTCTGATATTAGAAATAAATTGGGACTTTGTACTGATGTTCATTTAGGTGTCATCCACCCAAAGAGCATCAGACCCGTCCGATACCTTTTTCTCAGAGGTGGGACCTGGGGCATCAACCCGAATGCAATCAGACATGCTCTTCTCTGGGTCCAAGGCGGCTGACCCTGAGTGCAGTGCTTAGCCTCGCATCCTGAGCGTAATATTTTGGCTTTTTATGGTAGCCAACCATGCTTGGGGAGACTGTCCTGCTTCAATGGCTGTAAAGGCCTGAATGGTCATGGGTGCATTATGCTGTTGTGAGACTCTAATCTTGCATATATACCACAGGCAAACCAAGGTGACCAACACCAGAAGGCCTGCTAACGCTCCCATGCCCGCCCATTCCTTCAGATGATTCATGGCTGCAGCAATCCATGATGATAATGCTGTGGCTAGTCCTGTGTCCACTCTGGTAGAATTTACCATGACAATGGCCACTCTCAGCTGGTCCATCCTAGTATCGAATTCTCCAGTCCAATTACCTAAAATATAGCTTGACAATTGTTTAGACAGATTTGCAGCACAGGGAAAATTCTCATGTTGTATGCTAGTGACACAAAGTCCAACATACGTTCATTGACAGCCAAATTGAGCGATTTGCCATAGGGTATCAATTTGCTCCTGCACGAGGTCAAACCTCTGATTGAACACCATCAAACCTCCTTTTAGTTGAGCATTAATTCCTTTTTGTACATCTAAGGCATGAGCTACATTGGCTAAAAGGTTATTCAGGGTCTGAGCAGTCTGCCCAGTATGACTCATGGCTAATGCCCGGGTGGTAGCTCCAACAGCCGCCAATGAGATAGCAGTAACAATGGCAGCTGTAATAACAAGATCCCTTTTCTGTCTGAAGAGAGTCATAGCGTGAGGGCATCAACGGGCACAGGCACCCAGCGAGGCATGTGAGTAACCAGCTAGTAAATTTACTAGCATTACAGCATTGGGCGAAAAAGCAAGTATCATTACCACAATTACTTGGCTCTATCTGGCTAAAAATGAATAAAAATGGGGGATGTAAACAAACAGGTGTGGGCTTATAGGAAGTATTATGAGAAGCCTTAACCCCATCGTTGGAACTTCCTGCATCAGTTCTAGAACTAGCAGTGGTGGTGTCCGAGGTCTGAGTAGGTTCAGCAGATCATTGCCCCCAGGGGCGAGACGTGCTCCATGTAAATTGACTAACTGCATGTTTTCCTCAACTTTTGAAAGTCATTTAAGGTTCTTAAATTATTTTTTCCCTTTTTTTAAAAAAATTTTTCATCAATTACACTTTCTTCATTCTGCATCCCCCCATAGGCCCCTCCCTCCCTTCCCAATCCCACCCTCCCTCCTCCCTCTGCATGCATGCCACTTCCCAAGTCCATTGATAGGGGAGGTTCTCCTCTCCTTTCTGATCTTAGTCCATCAGTTCACATCAAAAGTGGCTGCATTGTCCTCTACTATGGCCTGGTAAGGCTGCTCCCCCCCAGAGGGAGGTGATCAAAGAGCAGGCCAATCAGATTATGTCAGAGGCAGTCCCTCTTCACATTACTATGTAACCCAATTGGACTCTGAACTGCCCTGGGCTACATCTGTGCAGGGGTTCTGGGTTATCTTTATGAATAGTCCTTGGTTGGAGTATGAGTCTCTGGGAAGTTCGCTGTGTTCAAATTTTCTTGTACTGTTGCTCTCTTGTGGAGACCCTGTCCTCTCCAGCTCTTACTCTTTCCCAGTTCTTACATAAAATTCCATTCACTCTGCCCAACAGTTGCCCATCAGGCTTAGCTTCTGCTTTGATAGTCTGTAGGGCAGAGGCTTTCAGAAACCCTCTGTGGTAGGTTCCTAGGTTGTTTCCTGTTTTCTTCTTCTTCTGATGTCCATCCTCTTTGCCTTTCCGGATGGGGATTAGACATTTTAGTTAGGGTCCTCTCTCTTGCTTAGTTTCTTTAGATGCACAGGTTTTAGTGGGTTTGTCCTATGTTGTATGTCTATATGAGTGAGTATATACCATGTGTGTCTTTTTGCTTCTGGGACAACTCACTCAGGATGATCCTTTCCAGATCCCACCATTTACCTACAAATTTCATGATTTCCTTATTTTTCATTGCTGAGTAATATTCCATTGTGTAGATGTACCACATTTTCTGCATCCATTCTTCAGTTGAGGGGCATCTGGGCTGTTTCCAGCTTCTGGCTATTACAAATAAAGCTGCTATGAACATGGTTGAGCAAATTTCCTTTTGTGTGCTTGAGCCTCTTTTGGATATATGCCTAGGAGTGGTATGGCTGGATCTTGGGAAGCGCTATTCCTAGTTGTCTGAGAAAACGCCAGATTGATTTCCAGAGTGGCTGTACCAGTTTACATTCCCACCAGCAGTGGAGAAGGGTTCCTCTTTCTCCACAACCTCTCAGCATGTGTTGTCACTTGAGTTTTTGATCTTGGCCATTCTCATGGGTGTAAGGTGAAATCTCAGGGTTGTTTTGATTTGCATTTCCCTAATGGCTAGTGAGGTTGAGCATTTCTTTAAGTGCTTCTCTGCCATTCGGTATTCCTCTACAGAGAATTCTCTGTTTAGCTCTGTTCCCCATTTTTTAAGTGGGTTACTTGGTTTGCTGCTTTTCAGCTTCTTTAGTTCTTTATATATACTTGATATGAGTCCTTTGTCAGATAAAGGGTTGGTGAAGATTCTTTCCCAATCTGTAGGAGGTCGCTTTGTTTTGATGACAGTGTCCTTTGCTTTGCAGAAGCTTTTCAGTTTCATGAGGTCCCATTTATTGATTGTTGCTCTTAGAGCCTGTGCTGTTGGAGTTCTGTTCAGGAAGTTTTCCCTGTACCAATGAGTTCTAGGGTATTCTCCACTTTTTTTTTTTTTTCTGGCCGATTTAATGTGTCTGGTTTTATGTTGAGGTCTTTGATCCACTTGGACTTCAGTTTTGTGCAGGGTGATAAGTATGGTCTATTTTCATTTTTCTACATGTAGACATCCAGTTGGACCAGCACCATTTGTTGAAGATGCTATCTTTTTTCCATTGTATGATTTTGGTGTCTTTGTCAAATATCAGGTGTCCATAAGTGTGTGGGTTTATTTCTGGGTCTCCTGTTCGGTTCCATTGATCTACCATTCTGTTTCTATGCCAGTACCATGCAGTTTTTAAAACTGTTGCTCTATAGTACAACTTAAGATCAGGGATGGAGATACCTCCAGAAGATCTCTTATTGTAGAGGATTGTTTTAGCAATTCTGGGTTTCTTGTTATTCCATATGAATTTGAGAATTTTTCTTTCCAAGTCTGTAAAGAATTGTGTTGGTAATTTGAAGGGCATTGCATTGAATCTGTATATTGCTTTTGGTAAGATGGTCATTTTTACTATGTTAATCCTACCAAGCCATGAGCATGGGAGATCTTTCCATCTTCTCATATCTTCTTCTAGTTCTTCAGAGATTTGAAATTTTTTTCATACAAGTCTTTGACTTCCTTGGTTAGGGTTACTCCGAGGTACCTTATGTCATTTGTGACTATTGTGAAGGGTGTTGTTTCCCTAATTTCTTTCTCAGCCCTTTTGTCTTTTGTATACAGGAGGGCTACTGATTTTTTTGAGTTAATTTTGTATCCGGCCACTTTGCTGAAGGTGTTTATCACCTGTAGGAGTTCCCTGGTAGAGTTTTTGGGGTCACTCACGTATACTATCATATCATCTGCAAATAGTGATAATTTGACTTCTTCCTTTCCAATTTGTATCCCCTTGATCTCCTTCAACTGTCTTATTGCTCTAGCAAGGACTTCCAGAACTATGTTGAAGAGATATGGAGAGAGTGGGCAGCCTTGTCTTGTCCCTGATTTCAGTGGGATTGCTTTAAGTTTATCTCTGTTCAGTTTGATGTTGGCTATAGGTTTGCTGTATATCGCCTTTACTATGTTTAGATATGTGCCTTGTATCCCTGATCTCTCCAATACTTTAAACATGAATGGATGTTGGATTTTGTCAAAGGCATTTTCAGCATCTAGGGAGATTATCATGTGGTTTTTCTCTTTCAATTTGTTAATATGGTGGATCACATTGATGGATTTCCGTATATTGAACCATCCCTGCATACCTGGGATGAAGCCTACTTGGTCATGGTGGATGATATCTTTGATGTGTTCTTGTATTCGGTTTTATAGTATTTTGTTGAGTATTTTTGCATCAATGTTCATAAGGGAGATTGGCCTGAAATTCTCTTTCTTTGTTGAGTCTTTGTGAGGTTTAGGTACCAAGGTGACTGTGGCTTCATAGAATGAGTTTGGTAATGCTACTTCTGTTTCTATTTTGTGAAATAGTTTGAAGAGAGTTGGTGTTAGCTCTTCTTTGAATGTTTGGTAGAATTCTGCGCTGAAACCATCAGGTCCTGGGCTTTTTTGGATGGGAGACTTTCGATGACTGCTTCTATTTCCTTGGGGATATAGGACTATTTAATTGATTTACCTGGTCCTGATTTAGCTTTGGTAGGTGGAATCGATCAAGAAAATTGTCCATTTCATTTAAATTTTCAAATTTTGTTCCATTATAAACTTTTGAAGTAAGTCCTAATGATTGCTTGGATTTCCTCAGTGTCTGTAGTTATGTCCCCCTTTTCATTTCTGATTTTGTTGATTTGGATGGTGTCTCGCTGCCTTTTAGTTAGCTTGGCTAAGGGTTTGTCTATCTTGTTGATTTTCTCAAAGAACCAGCTCTTGGTTTCATTGATTCTTTGAATTGTTTTATTTGTTTCTAATTGATTGATTTCAGCCCTGAGTTTGATTATTTCCAGCCGTCTGCTCCTTCTTGGTGTGTCTGCTTCTTCTTTTTCTAGGGTTTTTAAGTGAGCCATTAAGTTGCTTGAATGCGCTGTCTCAAATTTCTTCTTGAAGGCACTTAGTGCTATGAACTTTCCTCTTAGCACTGCTTTCATTGTATCCCACAAGTTTGGGTATGTTGTGTCTTCATTTTCATTGAGTTCTAGGAAGATTTTAATTTCTTTCTTTATTTCTTCCCTGACCCAGCTGTCTTTTAGTAGCAAGTTGTTCAGTTTCCATGTATGTGTAGGCTTTTTGCTATTTCTGTTGTTACTGAGGTCCAGTTTTATTCCATGGTGATCTGACAGGATACAAGGGATTATTTCAATCTTCCTGTATTTGTTGAGGCTTGCTTTGTGACCAACTATGTGGTCTATTTTGGAGAAGGTTCCATGAGGTGCTGAGAAGAACGTAAATGTCTGTTAGGTCCATTTGATTCATTACCCCTGTTAGAGATATTGTTTCTTTGTTTAATTTCTGTTTTGTTGACCTGTCCTTTGTTGAGAGTGGGGTGTTGAAGTCTCCTATTATTAGTGTGTGGGGATCTATATGTGGTTTAAGTTTTATCAATGTTTCTTTCACAAATGTGGGTGCCCTTGTATTTGGGGCATAGATGTTCAGGATTGTGATGTCTTCTTGGAGGAATTTTCCCTTGATGAGTATGAAGTGTCCTTCCCCATCTCTTTTGATTAATTTTGGTTGAAAGACTATTTTATCAGATATTAGAATGGCTAATCCTGCTTGCTTCTTGGGTCCATTTGCTTGAAAAGCCGTCTTCCATCCCTTTACCCTCAGGAAGTGTCTATCTTTGTGTCTTAGGTGTGTTTCTTGTATACAACAGATTGCTGGGTTTTGTTTACGCATCCATTCTGTTAGTCTGTGTCTTTTTATTGGAGAATTAAGTCCATTGATATTGAGAGAGAGTAATGACCAGTGGGTGTTAATTCCTTTCACTTTGATGTTGGCTGTGGTCATACGGTTGTGTGCTTGGTTGCTTTTTTGTTTTACTGAAGTGAGGTTATTTATTCCCTGTGTTTTCTTGAATGTAGCTAGCTTTCTTGGGTTGTATTTTCCCTTCCAGTGTCTTCTGTAATGCTGGATTTGTTTGTAGGTATTGTTGAAATTTGTTTGTGTCATTGAATATCTTGTTTTCTCCGTCTATGAGGACTGAGAGTTTTGCAGGGTATAGTAGCCTGGGCTGACATCTGTGTTCTCTTAGGGTCTGCATGATATCTGTCCAGGCCCTTCTGGCTTTCATAGTCTCTGTTGAAAAGTCAGGTGTGATTCTAATGGGTTTGCCATTATATGTTACTTGGCCTTTCTCTCTTGCAGCTTTTAGTATTTTTTCTTTGTTCTGTATACTTACAGTTTTATTATTATATTATATTTATTTATTATATTATTATGTGGCGGGAGGATTTTCTTTTCTGGTCTACTTTATTGGGTGTTCTATAGGCCTCTTGTATTCTTATTGGCCTCTCCTTTAAGTTGGGGAAATTTTCTTCAATGATTTTGTTGAAAATGTTTTCTGGGCCTTGGTGCCTGGAATCTTCTTTTTCCTCTATTCCTATTATTCTTAGGTTTTGTCTTTTTATGTTGTCTTGAATTTCTTTGACGGTCTGTGTCAGGAATTTTTTAGATTTATCATTTTCTTTGACAGATACATCTATTTCTTCCATTGTATCTTCCACACCTGAGATTCTTTCTTCCATTTCTTGTAGCCTATTGGTTATGCTAATCTCTGTAGTTCCTGCTTTCTTCCCTAAGTTCTTTCTCTCCACAATTTCTTCCATTTGTGTTTTTTTTTAATTTTTCCAATTCTATCTTCAGGTCTTGAGCTATTTTGTTGGTTTCCTTCCCCTGTCTGACTGTATTTTCATGTTTTTCCGTCAATTCCTTCAGCTGTTTGTTTGAACAATCCACTGTTTCTTTTATTTCATTCAGTGATTTAAGCATTTCCTCTCTAAAGGCTATAGAGTGTTTCGCTGCAGCTTCCTGTATTTCTTCACGGATGGCCATAATCTCCTTGTCTTTAATTTCCTCCATTTCTTTACGGATAGCCATGATCTGTTTGTTTTATCTTCCTCTAATTCTTTTCGTATTTTATTTGTTTCCTCTGTTATCATCTGCTTGAGCATAGATGTTAGGTCGTCTCCTTGAATTTCATTTATGCTGGGGTGTCTAGGGCTATTTGCCCCTGGATAACTGGGTTCTGGAGATGCCATAATGTTCTGGCTTCTGTTGGTTGAACTTTTACGCTGTCCTCTACCAATTGGGCTATCTTAGTTGTTTGAATTTAGTTTCTGGTTGTTCCTGGACTCTTGTAGTGGAGAGAATCCCTTTGGCAGGAAGATGTTTTTTCCTGAAGGAAGCCTTCCCAGCCTTTTGGGTATAGTCCCTGGATGTCCGCTGTTTTTCAGGAGTTGCTACAGCTCACCTCAGGCCTAGAGACCTGGGTGGTAACTGTGGTCCTGATTAGTCAAGAGGGCTCTCCTCTCACCGGGAGAAGTCCTGGGGTCAGCTGCCCTCCTTCTGGGTTTCTTGCTGTAAATTTAGTGATCAGCTGCGGTAATCTGTGGCGGGTGGGTACTGCTGTGGTGTCTTGGGCACTCAGTTCTGTCTGTTTGCAGTCTGCAGTCTGCTAGACTTTCCCTAGGTGACCCCCGCAGCACGGTTTCTTCCTTCTCTGTGGGGTCCTCTCCGGACAGGGGTTCCCAGTCCCTGTTGTACTGGGGCACACAGCTTGTCTGTACCGCTGAGCTGAGCGCAAAGCTCTCTGAGAGTGGCAGGAGCTCGGCTGTGATGGCGGCAGAGACTTTCTGGGGAGAGACTGGGTGACCTGCGATCAGACCCGCAACCCTGCTTCCCCGTGGGGTCCCCCCGCGACTGGGACTCCCAGTCTCAGGTACCCTTGTGCCCACGGATTGGCCTGAAAAAGTTCTCTGTGGGGTCCTCTCCGGACAGGGGTTCCCTGTCCCTGTTGTCCTGGGGCGCACAGCTTGTCTGTACCGCTGAGCTGAGCGCAAAGCTCTCTGCGAGTGGCAGGAGCTCGGCTGTGATGGCGGCAGAGACCTTCCGGGGAAAGACTGGGTGACCTGCGATCAGACCCGCAACCCTGCTTCCCCGTGGGGTCCCCCCGCGACTGGGACTCCCAGTCTCAGGTACCCTTGTGCCCACGGATCAGCCTGGGAAACTTCTCTGTGTGGTCCTCTCTGGACAGAAGTACTGTG
>JAEOAE010004193.1:0-58896 GCA_036365155.1 Meriones psammophilus | reverse complement strand
CGATATATCACTTTATAGTTTTTCGACATTCCTATTTGAGCGAGCCACACACATGTGACTTAGTTTACAATGTAGTGCTTTGCTTTTCTGTTCTTTTTGTTCGAAACCTGTTCCTCTGATGTACAGTGCGATATATCACCTTTAAGTTTTCCTGTATTCCTAATTGAGCTTGAGCAACACACATGTAATTTAGTTTAAAAAGTAGTACTTTGTGGAACAAGTTACGTTTAGGGTTTTGGTTATGCTTAGGTAGGGGTTAGGGTTAGGTTAGGTTAGGTTAGGTTAGGGTTAGGGTTAGTGTTAGGGCTTAGGGTTAGTGTTAGATTATGGTTAAGGTAAGGGTTATATCACTTTTTAAGTTTTCCTGTTCTAATAATTGAACGGGCGACCGTATGTGAATTAGTTTACAAAGTTCTGCTTTTTATGCTTCTGTACTTTCGATGGAAACTTGTTTCTTGGCAGTACAGTGCAAGATAACACTATTCAGTTTCACTGTATTCCTAATTGAGCGAGCACACACATGTGATTCCATTTAAAAAGTAGTGCTTTCTTTTCTGTTCTTTCGCTCAAAACTTGTTCCTCTGCTGTACAGTGCGATATATCAGTTATCAGTTTTTCCTGTATTCCTAATTGAGCTAGTGACACACATGTGATTTAGTTTACAAAGTAGTGCTTTGCGCTTATGTTCTTTGGATGGAAACTTATTCTTGTTAGTAACAAGTTAGCGTTAGGGTTAGTGTTAGGGTTAGGGTAGGGTTAGGTTAGAGTTAAAGTTAGGGGTTAGGGTTAGGGTAGGGTTAGGGTTAGGGTTAGTGTTAGGGTTAGGGTAGGGTTAGTGTTTGGGTTAGGGGGTTAGGGTTAGGCTTATGTTTAGGGTTATGGTAGAGTTAGGGTTAGGGTTAGGGTTAGGGTTAGGGTTAAGGTTACAGTTAGGGTTATGTTTAGGGTTAGGGTAGGGTTAGGGTTAGTGTTATATCACTTTTCAGTTTTCCTGTTATAATAATTGAACAGGCGACCACGAATGTCAATTAGTTTACAAAGTTGTGCTTTATGCTTCTGTTCTTCGATGAAAACTTGTTTCTTTGCCATACAGTGTGAGATAACACTTTTTCAGTTTTCCTGTATTCCTAATTGAGGGAGCGATACACATGTGATTCCCTTTACAAAGTAGTTCTTTGCTTTTCTGTTCTTTGTTGGAAACTTGTTCTAGTGCTGTGGACGGTGATTTATCAATATTCAGTTTTCCAGTATTCCTAATTGAGCAAGCAAAACAAATGTGAATTAGTTTTCAAAGTGGTGCTTTGCATTTCTGTTTTTTCGTTCAGAAATTATTCTTCAGCTGTACAGTGCAATATATCACATACCAGTTTTCCTGCATTCCTAATTGAGCGAGCGACACACATGTGATTTAGTTTACAAAGTAGTTCTTGGCTTTTCTGTTCTTTCCATCGAATGTTGTTCCTGTAATGTACAGTAAGATATGACACTTTTCAGTTTTCCTGTATTCCTAATTGAGCGAGTGACACACATGTGATTTAGTTTACAAAGTAGTGCTTTGCTTTTCTGTTCTTTCATTGGAAACTTGTTCCTGGGCTTTAGAGTGCGTTATATCACTTTTCATTTTTACTGTTATAATAATTGAAGAGGTGACACGTATGTGAATTAGTTCACAAAGTAGTCCTTTGCTTTTCTGTTCTTTGGTTGGAAACTTATTGCTGTGCTTTATAATGCGATATATCACTTTTCAGTTTTCCTGTATTCCTAATTGAGCGAGCAACACACATGTGATTTATTTTACAAAGTAGTGCTTTGCTTTTCTGTTCATTCGTTGGAAACTTGTTCCTGTGCCGCACAGTCAAGATATATCACTTTTCAGTTTTCCTGTATTCCTAATTGAGCGAGCCACACACATGTGATATAGTTTAGAAATTAGTGCTTTGCTTTTCTGTTCTTTCGTTCGAAACTTGTTCCTCTGCTGCTGTACAGTCACGATATATCACTTTTCAGTTTTCCTGTATTCCCTAATTGAGCGAGCAACACACATGTGATTTATTTTACAAAGTAGTGCTTTGCTTTTCTGTTCATTCGTTGGAAACTTGTTCCTGTGCCGTACAGTGCGATATATCACTTTTCAGTTTTCCTGTATTCCTAATTGAGCGAGCCACACACATGTGATATAGTTTAGAAATTAGTGCTTTGCTTTTCTGTTCTTTCTGCTCAAACTTGTTCCTCTGCTGTACAGTGCGATATATCACTTTTCAGTTTTCTTGTATTCCTAATTGAGCGGGCAACACACATGTGATTTTAGTTTACAATGTAGTGCTTTGTAGGAACAAGTTAGGGTTAGGTTAGGGTTAGGGTTAGGGTAGGGTTAAGGTTAGGGTTGGGTTAGGATTAGTGTTTGGGTTAGGGTTATATCACTTTTCAGTTTTCCTGTTATAATAATTGAACAGGCGACACGTATGTGATTTAGTTTACAAAGTAGTGCTTTGCTTTTCTGTTCTTTCGTTGAAACTTGTTTCTCTGACATAGAGTTCGATATATCAATTTTCAGTTTTCCTGTATTCCTAATTGAGCGGCGACACACATGTGATTCCGTTTACAAAGGAGTGCTTTGCTTTTCTCTTCTTCCGTGGAAACTTGTTCCTGTGCTGTATAGTGCAATATGCTACTTTTCAGTTTTCCTCTATTCCTAATTGAGCGAGCGACACACATTTCATTTAGTTTACAAAGTATTGCTTTGCCTTTATGTTCTTTCTTTGGAAATTTGTTCCTGTTAGGGAAGAAGTTAGGGTTTACGGTTAGTGTAGGCTTAGGTTTTAGGTTAGGTTAGGTTAGGGTTAGGGTTAGGGTTAGGGGTTAGGTTAGGGTTAATATTCGGGTTAGGGTTAGGATTATATCACTTTTCACTTTTCCTGCTATAATAATTGAACGACGACACTTATGTGAATTAGTTTACAAAGTAGTGCTTTGCTTTTCTTTTTTTCTTTCGTTGGAAACTTGTTCCTCTGCTGTACAGTGCGTTATATCACATTTCAGTTTTCCTGTTATAATAATTGAACAGGCGACATGTATGTGAATTAGTTTACAAGTATTGCTTTGCGTTTCTGTTCTTTCAATGGAAACTTGTTTCTGTGACATACAGTCTTGAGATAACACTTTTCAGTTTTCCTGTATTCCTAATTGAGAGAGCTACACAAATGTGATTCCGTTTAAAAGTAGTTCTTGAGAGGATAAAATCTAGAACCTCTGCTCAGATGTGACCACGTGATAGCTCAGTAATCATTTGGTTTCCCACAGTAAGGGAACAAGGACTATTTCTAACATGAACTCAATGACTGGCTCTTTGATTCTCCCCACCTCCCAAGGGAGGAGCAGTACTGTTAGGCCACAGAGGAGGACTTTGCAGCCAGTCCGGAAAATACCTGACAAAAAGCGAAGTCATATGAAAGGGGAGGAGGTCCTCCCTATTAGTGGACTTGAAAGGACAGGGGAGATGAGGGAGGAGGGTGGGATTGGGGAGGGAATGAGGATACAGCTGGGATACAGAATGAACAAAATGTAACTAATAAGAAAAAATAAAATTATGGAGAAAAAAAAAAGTAGTTCTTGACTTTTCTGTTCTTATGTTCAAACATGTTCTTGTTCTGTACAGTCACGATATATCACTTTTCAGTTTTCCTGTATTCCTCATTGAGCGTGTGACACACATGTGATTTAGTTTACAAAGTAGTGCTTTGCTTTTGTGTTCTTTCGTTGGAAACTTGTTTCTATGCTGTACAGTGCGATATATCACTTTTCAGTTTTCCTGTATTCCTCATTGAGTGTGTGACACACATGTGATTTAGTTTACTAAGTAGTGTGTTACTTTTCTATTCTTTTGTTGGAAACTTGTTTCTTTGCTGTACAGTTCGAAATACCACTTTTTCAGTTTTCCTGTATTCCTAATTGACCGAGCAACACACATGTGACTTATTTTTCAAAGTAGTGCTTTGCTTTTATGTTCTTTCTTTGGAAACTTGTTCCTGTTAGGAACAAATTAGGTTTAGGGTTAAGGTTAGGGTTAGGGATAGGGTTAGGGTAGGGATAGGGTTACGTTTAGGGTTAAGGTTAGGGTTAGGGGGTTAGGGTTAGGGTTAGGGTTAGGGATTTAGGGTTAGGGTTAGGGTTAGGGTTAGGGTTAGGGTTAGGGTTAGGGTTAGTTTTAGGTTTCTGGTTAGGATTAGGTTTAGGGGCTTAGGGTTAGGGTTAGTGTTATATCACTTTAAAGTTTTCCTGTTATAATAATTGAATGGGCGATACATATGTGAATTTGTTCATAAAGTTTTGCTGTGCGTTTCTGTTCTTTCTATGAAAAATTGTTTCTTTGCCATACATTGCGATTTATCGCTTTTCAGTTTCCCTGTATTCCTAATTGAGTGAGAGACACACATGTGATTTAGTTTACAAAGTAGTGTTTTGCATTTCTGTTCTTCTGTTGGAAACTTGTTCCTGTGCAGTACATTGCGATATATCGCTTTTCAGTTTTCCTGTTATAATTATTGAACGAGCAACACATATGTGAATTATTTTACAAAGTTGTTCTTTGCGTTTCTGTCTTTCGATGGACACTTGTTTCTGCGCCCTACAGTGCGATATATCACTTTTCAGTTTTCCTGTATTCCTAATTGAGCGAGCCACACACATTTGATATAGTTTAGAAATTAGTGCTTTGCTTTTCTGTTCTTTCGCTCAAACTTGTTCCTCTGCTGTACAGTGTGATATATCACTTTTCAGTTTTCTTGTATTCCTAATTGAGCAGGCAACACACATGTTATTTATTTTACAAAGCAGTGCTTTGTTTTCAAGTTAGGAGTTAGGGTTAGGAAACTTGTTAGGTTAGGTTAGGGTTAGTGTTTGGGTTATATATCACTTTTCAGTTTTCCTGTTATAATAATTGAACAGGCTACACACATGTGAATTAGTTTAGAAAGTAGTGCTTTGCTTTTCTGTTCTTTCTTTTGAAACTTGTTCCTGTGCTGTACAAATTAGGTTTAGGGTCAGGTTTCAGTTTTCTTGTATTCCTAATTGGGTTAGGGTTACACATGTGTTTTAGGGTTAGTTTACAATGTAGGTTTTGGTTAGGGACAGGGAGTTAGGGTTAGGGTTAGGGTTAGGGTTAGGGGTTAGGGTTAGGGTTAGGTTAGGGTTAGGGTTAGGATTAGTGTTTGGGTTAGGGTTATATCACTTTTCAGTTTTCCTGTTATAATAATTGAACAGGTGATATGTTTGTGATTTAGTTTACAAAGTAGTGCTTTGCTTTTCTGTTCTTTCTTTGGAAACTTGCTTCTCTGACATAGAGTTTGATATATCAATTTTCAGTTTTCCTGTATTCCTAATTGAGCCATCAACACACATGTGATTCCATTTACAAAGCAGTGCTTTGCTTTTTACTTCTTCCGTTGGAAACTTGTTCCTGTGCTGTATAGTGCAATATGCCACTTTTCAGTTTTCCTCTGTTCCTAATTGAGCGAGCGACACACATTTGATTTAGTTTACAAAGTATTGCTTTGCCTTTATGTTCTTTCTTTGAAACTTGTTCCTGTTAGGAACAAGTTTAGGGTTAGGGTTAGTGTACTAGGTTTTAGGGTTAGGTTAGGGTTAGGGTTAGGCTTAGGGTTAGGGGTTAGGGTTAGGATTAATATTCGGGTTAGGGTTAGGATTATAGGGTTACTTTTCCTGCTTAATAATTGAGGTTAGGGGTAGGTTTATATCACCTTTTCAGTTTTCCTTGTTATAATAATTCAACAGGCTTTCATGTTATAATAATTGAACAGGCGACATTACAAGTAGTGCTTTGCATTTCTGTTCTTTCAATGGAAACTTGTTTCTGTGACATACAGTGTGAGATAACACTTTTCAGTTTTCCTGTATTCCTAATTGAGAGAGCTACACAAATGTGATTCCGTTTAAAAGTAGTTCTTGAGAGGATAAAATCTAGAACCTCTGCTCAGATGTGACCCGTGATAGCTCAGTAATCATTTGGTTTCCCACAGTAAGGGGAACAAGGACTATTTCTAACATGAACTCAATGACTGGCTCTTTTTGACCTCCCCACCTCCCAAGGGAGGAGCAGTACTGTTAGGCCACAGAGGAGGACTTTGCAGCCAGTCCGGAAAATACCTGACAAAAAGCGAGTCATATGAAAGGGGGGAGGTCCTCCCCTATTAGTGGACTTGGAAAGGGACAGGGAGATGAGGGAGGGAGGGTGGGATTGGGGAGGGAATGAGGGATACAGCTGGGATACAGAATGAACAAAATGTAACTAATAAGAAAAATAAAATTATGGAGAAAAAAAAAAGTAGTTCTTGACTTTTCTGTTCTTATGTTCGAAACATGTTCTTGTTCTGTACAGTGCGATATATCACTTTTCAGTTTTCCTGTATTCCTCATTGAGCGTGTGACACACATGTGATTTAGTTTACAAAGTAGTGCTTTGCTTTTGTGTTCTTTCGTTGGAAACTTGTTTCTATGCTGTACAGTGCGATATATCACTTTTCAGTTTTCCTGTATTCCTCATTGAGTGTGTGACACACATGTGATTTAGTTTACTAAGTAGTGTGTTACTTTTCTATTCTTTTGTTGGAAACTTGTTTCTTTGCTGTACAGTTCGAAATACCACTTTTCAGTTTTCCTGTATTCCTAATTGACCGAGCAACACACATGTGACTTATTTTTCAAAGTAGTGCTTTGCTTTTATGTTCTTTCTTTGGAAACTTGTTCCTGTTAGGAACAAATTAGGTTTAGGTTAAGGTTAGGGTTAGGATAGGGTTAGGTAGGGATAGGGTTACGTTTAGGGTTAAGGTTAGGGTTAGGGGTTAGGGTTAGGGTTAGGGTTAGGGATTTAGGGTTAGGGTTAGGGTTAGGGTTAGGGGGTTAGGGTTAGGGTTAGGGTTAGTTTTAGGGTTACGGTTAGGATTAGGTTTAGGGGCTTAGGGTTAGGGTTAGTGTTATATCACTTTAAAGTTTTCCTGTTATAATAATTGAATGGGCGATACATATGTGAATTTGTTCATAAAGTTTTGCTGTGCGTTTCTGTTCTTTCTATGAAAAATTGTTTCTTTGCCATACATTGCGATTTATCGCTTTTCAGTTTCCCTGTATTCCTAATTGAGTGAGAGACACACATGTGATTTAGTTTACAAAGTAGTGTTTTGCATTTCTGTTCTTCTGTTGGAAACTTGTTCCTGTGCAGTACATTCACGATATATCGCTTTTCAGTTTTCCTGTTATAATTATTGAACGAGCAACACATATGTGAATTATTTTACAAAGTTGTTCTTTGCATTTCTGTCTTTCGATGGACACTTGTTTCTGCGCCCTACAGTGCGATATATCACTTTTCAGTTTTCCTGTATTCCTAATTGAGCGAGCCACACACATTTGATATAGTTTAGAAATTAGTGCTTTGCTTTTCTGTTCTTTTCGTTCGAAACTTGTTCCTCTGCTGTACAGTGTGATATATCACTTTTCAGTTTTCTTGTATTCCTAATTGAGCAGGCAACACACATGTTATTTAGTTTACAATGCAGTGCTTTGTAGGAACAAGTTAGGGTTAGGGTTAGGGTTAGGGTAGGGTTAAGGTTAGGGTTAGGGTTAGGGTTAGTGTTTGGGTTAGGGTTATATCACTTTTCAGTTTTCCTGTTATAATAATTGAACAGGCTACACGTTGTGAATTAGTTTACAAAGTAGTGCTTTGCTTTTATGTTCTTTCTTTGGAAACTTGTTCCTGTTAGGAACAAATTAGGTTTAGGTTAAGGTTAGGGTTAGGGTTAGGGTTAGGGTAGGGTTAGGGTTACGTTTAGGGTTAAGGTTAGGGTTAGGGGTTTAGGTTTAGGGTTAGGGTTAGGGATAGGGGAGTTAGGGTTAGGGTTAGGGTTAGGGTTAGGGTTAGGGTTAGGGGTTAGGGTTAGGGTTAGGGTTAGGGTTAGGGTTAGGGTTAGTGTTAGGTTAGGGTTATATCACTTTTCAGTTTTCCTGTTATAATAATTGAACAGGTGATATGTTTGTGAATTACTTTACAAAGTAGTGCTTTGCTTTTCTGTTCTTTCTTTGGAAACTTGCTTCTCTGACATAGAGTTTGATATATCAATTTTCAGTTTTCCTGTAGTCCTAATTGAGCCATCGACACACATGTGATTCCATTTACAAAGTAGTGCTTTGCTTTACTCTTCTTCCGTTGGAAACTTGTTCCTGTGCTGTATAGTGCGGTATGCCACTTTTCAGTTTTCCTCTGTTCCTAATTGAGCGAGCGACACACATGTGATTTAGTTTACAAAGTATTGCTTTGCGTTTATGTTCTTTCTTTGGAAACTTGTTCCTGTTAGGAACAAGTTTAGGTTAGGTTAGACTAGGGTTAGGGATAGGGTTAGGCTTAGGCTTAGGGGTTAGGGTTAGGATTAGGGTTAGGGTTAGGGGGTTAGGGTTAGGGGGTTAAGGTTAGGGTTAGGGGTAGGGTTATATCACCTTTCAGTTTTCCTGTTATAATAATTGAACAGGCTACATGTATATGAATTAGTTTACAAGTAGTGCTTTGCATTTCTGTTCTTTCAATGGAAACTTGTTTCTGTGACATACAGTGTGAGATAACACTTTTCAGTTTTCCTGTATTCCTAATTGAGCGAGCGACACAAATGTGATTCTGTTTAAAAGTAGTTCTTTGCTTTTCTGTTCTTATGTTCGAAACATGTTCTTGTGCTGTACAGTGCGATATATCACTTTTCAGTTTTCTTGTATTCCTAATTGAACGGGCAACATACATGTTACTTAGTTTACAAAGTTGTGGTTTACATTTCTCTTCTTTCGTTGGAAATTTGTTTCTGTGTGGTACAGTGCAAGATGTCACTTTTCAGTTTTCCTCTATTCTGAACTGAACTGTCGACACACATGTTACTTAGTTTACAAAGTTGTGCTTTACATTTCTGTATTTTTGATGGAAACTTCTTTCTGTGCTCTCAAGTGGGAGATATCACTTTTCAGTTTTCCTGTATTCCTAATTGAGAGGGCTATACACATCTTACTTAGATTACAAAGTTGTGCTTTACATTTCTTTTCTTTCATTGGGAACTTCTTTCTGTCCTCTAAAGTGGGAGATATCACTTTTCAGTTTTCCTGTATTCCTAATGTAACGGGTGACTCAAATGTCATTTAGTTTACGAAGTTGTGCTTTTCGTTTCTATTCTTTTATTGGAAATTTCTTACTGTGCTCTAAAGAGGGAAATATCTCTTTTCAGTTTTCCTGTTATCCTAATTGTGCGGGCGACACACATGTTACTTAGTTTAAAAATTTGTACTTTACATTTCTCTTCTTTCGTTGGAAAATTATTTTTGTGAGGTACAGTGCAAGATATTACTTTTCAGTTTTCCTGTATTCCTAATTGAACGGATGACACAGATGTGATTTATTTTCCAAAGCTCTGCTTTGTGTTTATGTTCTTTCATTGGGAACTTCTTTCTGTGCTCTAAAATGGGAGATATCACTTTTCAGTTTTACTGTATTCCTAATTTAGCGGGCAACACTAATTTGATTTAGTTTAAAAAGTTTTGCTTTGCCTTTCTATTCTTTTGTTGGAAACTTGTTTCTGTGCACTACAGTGCAGATATCTCTTTTCAGTTTTCCTGTATTCCTAATTGAACGGGCGACACCTAATGTGATTTAGTTGTGACTTTCCTTACTTTTCTTTTGGTGTAAACTTGTTTCTGTGCACTACAGTGGGAGATATCACTTTTCAGTTTTCCTGTATTCCTAATTGAATGTATGAAACACATGTTACTTAGTTTACAAATTTGTACTTTACATTTCTCTTCTTTCATTGGAAACTTGTTTCTCTGAGGTACAATGCAAGATATCACTTTTCAATTTTCCTGTATTCCTAATTCAACGGGTGACACACATGTGATTTATTTTCCAAAGTTGTGCTTTTCGTTTCTGTTCTTTTATTGGAAACTTCTTTCTGTGCTCTAAAATGGGAGATATCACTTTTCATTTTTCCTGTATTCCTAATTGAAAGGGCTATAAACATCTTACTTAGATTACAAAGTTGTGCTTTACATTTCTGTTCTTTCATTGGAAACTTGTTTCTGTGAGGTACAGTGCGAGATATCACTTTTCAGTTTTCCTGTTATCCTAATTGAGCGGGCAACACACATGTTACTTAGTTTACAAATTTGTACTTTACATTTCATTTCTTTCGTTGGAAAATTGTTTTTGTGAGGTACAGTGCAAGGTATCACTTTTCAGTTTTCCTGTATTCCTAATTGAACGGGCGACACAAATATGATTTATTTTCCAAAGCTCTGCTTTGTGTTTATGTTCTTTCATTGGGAACTTCTTTCTGTGTTCTAAAGTGGGAGATATCACTTTTCAGTTTTCCTGTATTCCTAATTGAACGAGCAACACAAATGTGATTTATTTTACAAAGTTGTGACTTTCCTTTCTATTCTTTTGGTGGAAACTTGTTTCTGTACACTACAGTGCAAGATATCACTTTTCAGTTTTTCTGTATTCCTATTTGAAAAGGCGACACACATGTGATTTAGTTTCCAAAGTTGTAATTTACATTTCTCTTCTTTCGTTGGAAACTTTTTTCTGTGCACTACAGTGCAGATATCACTTTTCAGTTTTCCTGTATTCCTAGTTGAACGGGCGACACAAATGTGATTTTGTTTACAAAGTTGTGACTTTCCTTTCTATTCTTTTGGTGGAAACTTGTTTCTTTGCACTACAGTGCGAGATGTCACTTTTCAGTTTTCCTCTATTCCTAATTGAACGGGCAACACTCATGTTACTTAGTTTACAAATTTGTACTTTACATTTCTCTTCTTTCGTTGGAAACTTGTTTCTGTGTGCTACACTGCAAGATATCACTCTTCAGTTTTCCTGTATTCCTAATTGAATGGTCGACACACATGTTACTTAGTTTACAAAGTTGTGCTTTACATTTCTGTATTTTCGATGGAAACTTCTCTCTGTGCTCTCAAGTGGGAGATATCACTTTACAGTTTTCTTGTATTCCTAATGGAACGGGCAACACACATGTGATTTATTTTCCAAAGTTGTGGTTTGTGTTTCTGTGCTTTCATTGGAAACTTCTTTCTGTGCTCTAAAATGGGAGATATCACTTTTCAGTTTTCCTGTATTCCTAATTTAGCGGGTGACACTAATTTGAATTAGTTTAAAAAGTTTTGCTTTGCCTTTCTATTCTTCTGTTGGAAACTTGTTTCTGTGCACTACAGTACAGATATCTCTTTTCAGTTTTCCTGTATTCCTAATTGAACGGGCGACACAAATGTGATTTAGTTTACAAAGTTGTGAATTTCCTTTCTATTCTTTTGGTGGAAACTTGTTTCTGAGGAACTACAGTGGGAGATAATACTTTTCAGTTTTCCTGTATTCCTAATTGAATGTATGACACACATGTTACTTAGTTTGCAAAGTTGTGCATTATATTTCTTTTCTTTCATTGGAAACTTGTTTCTCTGAGGTAAAATGTGAGATATCACTTTTCAATTTTCCTGTATTCCTAATTCAACGGGTGACACACATGTGATTTAGTTTCCAAAGTTGTGCTTTTCGTTTCTATTCTTTTATTGGAAACTTCTTTCTGTGCTCTAAAGTGGGAGATATCACTTTTCCGTTTTCCTGTATTCCTATTGGTACTGGCCACACACATGTGATTTATTTTCCAAAGTTGTGGTTTGTGTTTCTGTGTTTTCATTGGAAACTTCTTTCTCTGCTCTAAAATGGGAGATATCACTTTTCAGTTTTCCTGTATTTCTAATTTAGCGGGCGACCCAAATGTGAATTAGTTTACAAAGTTGTGACTTTCATTTCTATTCTATTGGGGGAAACTTGTTTCTGTGCACTACAGTGGGAGATATTACTTTTCAGTTTTCCTGTATTCCTAATTGAACCGACGACACACATGTTACTTAAATTGCAAAGTTGTGCTTTATATTTCTTTTCTTTCATTGGAAACTTTTTTATGTGCACTACAGTGGTAAATATCACTTTTCAGTTTTCCTGTATTCCTAATTCAATGGGTGACACACATGTGATTTAGTTTCCAAAGTTGTGCTTTTCGTTTCTATTCTTTTATTGGAAACTTCTTTCTGTGCTCTAAAGAGGGAGATATCACTTTTCATTTTTCCTGTATTCCTAATTAAGAGGGCTATAAACATCTTACTTGGATTTCAAAGTTTTGCTTTAAATTTCTGTTCTTTCATTGGAAACTTGTTTCTGTGAGGTACAGTGCGAGATATCACTTTTCAGTTTTCCTGTATTCCTAATTGAACAGATCACACAGATGTGATTTTGTTAGGGTTAGGGTTATATCACTTTTCAGTTTTCCTGTTATAATATTTGAACAGGTGACACGTATGTGAATTACTTTACAAAGTTGTGCTTTGTGTTTCTGTTCTTTCGATGTAAACTTGCTTCTTTGCTGTACATTTCGATATATCGCTTTTCAGTTTTCCTGTATTCCTAATTGAGCGAGTAACACACATGTGATTTAGTTTACAAAGTAGTGCTTTGTGTTTATGTTCTTTCGTTGGAAACTTGTTCCTGTTAGGAGTTAGGGTTAGGGTTAGGGTTAGGGTTAGGTAGGTTTAGGGTTAGGGTTAGCGTTAGGGGTTAGGGTTAGCGTTAGGGTTAGGTTAGGGTTAAGGTTAGGGTTAGGGTTAGGGTTAATGTTAGGGTTAGGGTTAGGGTTATATCACTTTTCAGTTTTCCTGTTATAATAATTGAACAGGTGACACGTATGTGAATTACTTTACAAAGTTGTGCTTTATGTTTCTGTTCTTTCGATGAAAACTTGTTTCTTTGCCGAGCAGTTCAATATATGACTTTTCATTTTTCTTGTATTCCTAATTGAGAGAGCGACACACATGTGATTCAGTTTACAAATTAGTGCTTTGCTTTTCTATTCTATCGTTCGAAACTTGTTCCTGTGCTGTACTGGGAGATATATATCTTTTCTGTTTTCCTGTATTCTTAACTGAGCGAGTGACACACATGTGATTTAGTTTAAAAAGTAGTGCTTTTTGTTTATGTTATTTCGTTGGAATCTTGTTCCTGTTAGGAACGATTTAGGGTTAGGTTGAAGGTTAGGTTATGGTTAGGGTTAGGGTTAGTGTAGGGTTAGGGTTAGGGTTGGGGTTAGGGATAGGGATAGGGTTATATCACTTTTCAGTTTTCCTGTTATAATAATTGAACAGGTGACACGTATGTGAATTAGTTTACACAGTTGTGCTTTGCGTTTCTGTTATTTTGTTGGAAACTTGTTCCTGTGCTGTACAGTGTGACATATCAATTCTCAGTTTTCCTGTATTCCTAACTGAGCGAGCCACACACATGTGATTTAGTTTACAAAGTAGAGCTTTGCATGTCTGTTCTTCAGTTGGAAACTTGTTTCTGTGCTGTACAGTGCGATATATCACTTTTCAGTTTTCCTGTTATAATAATTGAACAGGTGACACATATGTGAATTAGTTTACAAAGTTGTGCTTTGCGTTTCTGTTCTTTCGATGGAAACATGTTTCTGTGCCATACAGTGTGAGATAACACTTTTCAGTTTTCCTGTATTCCTAATTGAGAGAGCGACATACATGTGATTCCCTTTACAAAGTAGTGCTTTGCTTTCCTGTTCTTTTGTTGGAAACTTGTTCCTGTGATGTAGGGTTCGGTATATCACTTTTCAGTTTTCATGTATTCCTAATTGAGCGAGCCACACACATTTGATTTAGTTTACAAAGTAGAGCTTTGCATTTCTGCTCTTCACTTGGAAACTTGTTTCTCTGCAGTACAGTGCGATATATCACTTTTCAGTTTTCCTGTATTCCTAATTGAGCCAGAGACACATGTGTGATTTATGTTCTTTTGTTGAAAACTTGTTCCTGTTAGGATCAATTTAGGGTTAGGTTTAGGATTAGGGTTAGGGTTAGGTTAGGTTTAGGTTAGGGTTAAGATTAGGTGTTAGGATTAGTGTTAGGGTTAGGGTTAGGTTTAGGATTAGGGGGTTAGGTTTAGGGTTATTGTTACAGTTAGGGTTAGGGTTAGGGGTTAGGGTTAAGGTTAGGGTTAGGGTTAGGGTTAGGGGGTTAGGGTTAGGGTTATATCACTTTTCAGTTTTCCTGTTATAATAATTGAACAGGCGACACGTATGTGAATTTGTTTACAAAGTTGTGCTTTGCATTTCTGTTCTTTCGATGAAAACTTGTTTCTTTGCCATACATTTAGATATATCACTTTTCAGTTTTCTTGTATTCCTACCTGAGCGAGCAACACACAGGTGATTTAGGTTAAAAAGGAGTGCTTTGCATTTATGTTATTTCAATGGAAACTTGTTTCTGTGCTTGCTGTACAGGGTGAGATAACACATTTTAGTTTTCCTGTATTCCTAATTGAGCGAGCAACACACATGTGATTTAGTTTGCAAAGTAGTGCTTTGCGTTTATGTTCTTTCGATGGAAACTTGTTCCTCTTAGGAAAAACTTAGGGTTAGGGTTAGGGTTAAGGTTAGGGTGTTAGGGTTAGGGTAGGATAGTGTTAGGGTTAGCGTTAGGGTTAGGGTTAGGGTGTTAGTGTTCGGGTTAGGGTTAGGGTTAGGGGTTTAGGGTTAGGGTTAGCATTAGAGGTTAGGATTAGGTTTGGGTTAGGGTTAGGGTTAGGGGGTTAGGGTTAGTGTTAGGGTTATATCACTTTTCAGTTTTCCTGTTATAATAATTGAACAGGCGACACGAATGTGAATTAGTTTTCAAAGTTGTGCTTTGCCTTTCTGTTCTTTCGAAGAACCTTGTTTCTTTGCCATACATTTCGATATATCGCTTTTCAATTTTCCTGTATTCCTAATTGAGCGAGCAACACACATATGATTTAGTTTACAAAGTATTGTGTTTTGTTTCGGTTTTCTGATGGAAACTTGTTTCTGTGCTGTACAATGTGATATATCACTTTTGAGTTTTCCTGTTAATAATAATTGAATGGGCTACACATATGTGAATTCATTCAAAAAGTTTTGCTTTGCGTTTCTTTTCTTTCGATGGAAACTTGTTCCTGTGCTGTACAGTTCGATATATCACTGTTCAGTTTTCCTGTTTTAATAATTGAATGGGCTACACGTATTTGAATTTGTTTACAAAGTTGTACTTTGTGATTCTGTTCTTTCGATGGAAACTTGTTTCTGTGCCTTACAGTGTAAGATAACACTTATCAGTTTTCCTGTATTCCTAATTGAGCGAGCGACACACATGTAATTCCATTTAAAAGTAGTGCTTTGCTTTTCTGTTCTTTTGTTCGAAACTTGTTCCTGTGCTGTACAGTGTGTTATATCACTTTGAGTTTTTCTGTATTCCTAATTGAGCGAGTGGCACACATGTGATTTATTTAACAAAATAGTGCTTTGTGTTTCTGTTCTTTTGATGGAAACTTGTTCCTATGCTGTACAGTTCGATATATCTCTTTTCAGTTTTCCTGTTATAATAATTGTACGGGCCACACGTATGTGAATTAGTTTACAACGTTGTGCTTTGCATTTCTGCTCTTTCCATGGAAACTTCTCCTGTCCTGTACAGTGGGTTACATCACTTTTCAGTTTTCCTGTATTCCTAATAGAGTGAGTGGCACACATGTGATTTAGTTTACAAAGTATTGCTTTGCGTTTATGTTCTTTTGTTGGAAAATTGTTCCTGTTATTAACAAGTTATGGTTATGGTTAGGGGTTAGGTTTAGGGTTAGGTTAGGTAGGGTTAGGGTTACGGTTAGGGTTAGGGTTAGGGTTATTGTTAGGGTTAGGGGCTTAGGGGCTTAGGGTTTGGGTTAGGGTTACGGTTCGGGATTACGGTTAGGGTTAGGTTTAGAGTTAGGGTTAGGGTTAAGGGCTTAGGGTTAGGGTTAGGGTTATATCACTTTTCAGTTTTCCTGTTATAATATTTGAACAGGCGTCACAAATGTCAATTAGTTTACAAAGTTGTGCTTTGTGTTTCTGTTCTTTCGATGGATACTTGTTCCTATGCTGTACAGTTCGATATATCACTTTTCAGTTTTCCTGTATTCCTAATTGAGCGAGTGGCACACATTTGATTTAATTTAAAAAGTAGTGCTTTGCGTTTATGTTCTTTAGTTGGAAACTTGTTCCTGTTAGGAACAAGTTAGGTTAGGTTAGGGTTAGGGTTATGGTTATGGTTTGGATTAGGGTTAGGGATATGTTAGGGTTAGGGTTAGGGTTAGTGTTAGGGTTAGGGGTTAGGGTTAGGGTTAGGGTTAGGGTTAGGGGCTCAGGGTTAGAGTTGGGGTTACATCACTTTTCAGTTTTCCTGTTATAATAATTGAACAGGCAACACGATTGTGAATTAGTTTACAAAGTTGTGCTTTGCATTTCTGTTCGTTCGATGGAAACTTGTTTCTTTGCCCTACATGTCTATATATATCGCTTTTCCGTTTTCTTGTATACCTAATTGAGTGAGCGACACACATGGGATTTAGTTCAAAAAGTAGTGCTTTGTGTTTCTGTTCTTCTGTTGGAAACCTGTTTCTGTGCTGTACAGGTTGATATATCTCTTTTCAGTTTTCCTCTTATAATAATTGAATGGGCAACATGTATGTGATTTAGTTTACAAAGTTGTGCTTTGCGTTTTTGTTCTTTCGATGGAAACTTGTTTCTGTGCCTTACAGTGCAAAATAACACTTGTCAGTTTTCCTGCATTCCTAATTGAGCGAGTGACACACATGTGATTTAGTTTACAAATATTGCTTTGCGTTTATGTTCTTTCTTTGGAAACTTGTTCATATTAGGAACAAGTTAGCATTAGGGTTAGGGTTAGGTTTAGGGTTATGGTACGGTTAGGGATAGGGTAAGGGGTTACGGTTAGGGGTAGGGTTCGGGGTAGGGGTTTAGGTTTAGTTTTGGGGTTAGGGTTAGGGTTATAACACTTTGCACTTTTCCTGTTATTATAATTGAACAGGCGACAGGTATTTGAATTAGTTTACAAAGTTTTGCTTTGCGTTTCTCTTCTTTCGATGGAAACTTGTTTCTGTGCCATAGAGTGCGAGATATACACATTTCAGTATTCCTGTATTCCTAATTGAGCAAGTGACACACATGTGATTCCGTGGAAAAGTAGGGCTTTGCTTTTCTGTTCTTTCGTTCGAAACTTGTTCCTATGCTGTACAGTGCGTTATATCACTTTTCAGTTTTCCTGTATTCCTAATTGAGCTAGTGGCACACATGTGATTTAGTTTACAAAGCAGTGCTTAGCGTTTATGTTCTTTCCTTGGAAACTTGTTCCTGTTTGTCAGGGTTACAGTTAGGGATAGGGTTATGGTTACGGTTAGGGTAGGGTTAGGATTAGGGCTAGGGTTAGGGGTTAGGTTTGGGGTTAGGGTTAGGGTTAGGGTTAGGGGCTCAGGGATAGGATTAGGGTTATATCACTTTTCAATTTTCCTGTTATAATAATTGAACAGGCGACACGAATGTGAATTAGTTTACAAAGTTGTGCTTTGCGTTTCTTATCTTTTGATCGATACTTGTTCCTGTACTGTACTGTGCGATATATCACTTTTCAGTTTCTTCTCATAATAATTGAATGGGCTGCATATATGTGAATTAGTTTACAAAGTTGTGCTTTGCTTTTCTGTTCTTTCAATGGAAACTTGTTTCAGTGCCGTAGAGTGCGATATATCACATTTCAGTATTCCTGTATTCCTAATTGAGCGAGCGACACACATGTGATTCCGTTTAAAATAGTGCTTTGCTTTTCTGTTCTTCTGTTGGAAACTTGTTCCTGTGCTGTATAGTGCGATATATCACTTGTCAGTTTTCCTGTATTCCTAATTGAGCCTGCGACACACATGTGATTTAATTTACAAAGTAGTGCTTTGCGTTTCTGATCTTTTGCTCGATACTTGTTCCTGTACTGTACAGTGCAATATATCACTTTTCAGTTTTCCTCTTATAATAATTGAATGGGTGGCACGTATGTGAATTATTTTACAAAGTTGTGCTTTCCCTTTCTGTTCTTTCGATGGAAACTTGTTTTTGTGTCTTACAGTGTGAAATGACACTTTTCAGTTTTCCTGTATTCCTAATTGAGCGAGCGACACACATGTGATTCCATTTAAAAGTAGTGCTTTGCTTTTCTGTTCTTTCATTCAAAACTTATTCCTATGTTGTACAGTGCGATATATCACGTTCCAGTTTTCCTGTATTCCTAATTGAGCGAGTGACACACTTGTGATTTAGTTTACAAAGTATTGCTTTGCGTTTATGATCTTTCGTTGGAAACTTGTTCGTATTAGGAACAAATAAGCGTTAGGGTTAGGGTTAGGGTTAGGGTTAGTGTAGGGTAAGGGATAGGGTTAGGGGTTAGGGTTAGGGTTAGGGTTCGTGTTAGTGGGTTAGGGTTAGGTTTAGGGTTATGGTTAGTGTTATATCACTTTTCACTTTTCCTGTTATAACAATTGAACAGGCGACACGTATGTGAATTAGTTTACAAGTTGTGCTTTGCTTTTTTGTTCTTTCGATGGAAACTTGTTTCTGTGTTGTAGAGTGCGAGATATCACTTTTCAGTTTTCCTTTTATAATAATTGAACGGCCGACATGTATGTGAATTAGTTTACAAAGTTGTGCTTTGCGTTTCTGTACTTTCGATAGAAACTGTTTCTGTGCGGTACAGTTCGAGATAACACTTTTCAGTTTTCCTGTATTCCTAATTGAGCGAGTGACACACATGTGATTCCCTGTAAAAGTAGGGCTTTGCTTTTCTGTTCTTTCGTTCGAAACTTGTTACTGTGCTGTACAATGCATTATATCACTTTTCAGTTTTCCTGTATTCCTAATTGAGCGAGTGGCACACATGTGATTTAGTTTACAAAGTAGTGCTTTGCGTTTATGTTCTTTCGTTGGAAAATTCTTCCTCTTAGGAACATGTTAGGGTTAGGGTTAGGCTTACGGTTAGGGTAGGGTTAGGCTTATGGTTAAGTGCTTAGGGTTAGGGTTAGTGTTATATCACTTTTCATTTTTCCTGTTATAATAATTGAACAGGCGACACGAATGTGAATTAGTATACAAAGTTGTGTTTTGCGTTTCTGTTCTTTCGATGGAAACTTGTTTGTGTGCTGTACAGTGTGATATATCACTTTTCAGTTTTCCTGTTGTAATAATTGAACGGGTGACAGGTATTTGAAATAATATACAAAGTTGTGCTTTGCATTTCTGTTCTTCTGCTGGAAATTTGTTTCTGTGCTGTATAGTGTGATATATCACTTTTCAGTTTTCCTGTTATAATAATTGAACAGGCGACATGTATGTGAATTAGTTTACAAAGTTGTGCTTTGCGTTTCTCTTCTTTCGATGGAAACTTGTTTCTGTGCCGTACAGTGCGAGATAACACTTTTCAGTTTTTCTGTAGTCCTAATTGACTGAGCTACACACATGTGATTCCATTTAAAAGTAGTGCTTCGCTTTTCTCTTCTTGTGTTCGAAACTTGTTCCTGTGCTGTACAGTGCGATTTATCACTTTTCAGTTTTCCTGTATTCCTAATTGAGCGAGCGACACACATGTGATTTAATTTACAAAGTAGTGCTTTGCGTGTCTGATCTTTTGCTCGATACTTGTTCCTGTACTGTACAGTGCGATATATCACTTTTCAGTTTTCCTCTTATAATAATTGAATGGGCAGCACGTATGTGAATTAGTTTACAAAGTTGTACTTTCCATTTCTGTTCTTTCGATGGAAACTTGTTTCTGTGCTTTACAGTGCGAAATCACACTTTTCAGTTTTCTTGTATTCATAATTGAGCGAGCGACACACGTGATTCCTTTTAAAAGTAGTGCTTTGCTTTTCTGTTCTTTCGTTCGAAAATTATTTCTATGTTGTACAGTGTGATATATCACTTTCCAGTTTTCATGTATTCCTAATTGAGCGACTGAAACACATGTGATTTAATTTACAAAGTATTGCTTTGCGTTTATGTTCTTTCGTTGGAAACTTGTTCCTATTAGGAACATGTTAGCGTTAGGTTAGGGTTAGGGTTAGGGTTAGGTTAGGGGATAGGGTTAGGGGTTAGTGGTTAGGGTTAGGTTAGGGTTCATGTTAAGGGGTTAGGGTTAGGTTTAGGGTTAGGGTTAGGGTTAGGGTTATATCACTTTTCACTTTTCCTGTTATAATAATTGAACAGGCGACACGTATGTGAATTAGTTTACAAAGTTGTGCTTTGAGTTTCTGTTCTTTCGATGGAAATTTCTTTCTGTGCGGTACAGTGCGAGATAACACTTTTCAGTTTTCCTGTATTCCTAATTGAGCGAGCGACACACATGTGATTCTGTTTAAAAGTAGTGCTTGCATTTCTGTTCTTCTGTTGGAAACTTGTTTCTGTGCTGTACAATGCGATATATCAGTTTTCCGTTTTCCTGTTATAATAATTAATCGGGCAGCACATATATGAATTAGTTTACAAAGTTGTGCTTTGCCTTTCTCTTCTTTCGATGGAAATTGTTTCTGTGCCATACAGTGCGAGATAACACTTTTCAGTTTTCCTGTTTTCCTAATTGAGCGAGCGACACACATGTGATTCCTTTTAAATTAGGGCTTTGCTTTTCTGTTCTTTCATTCGAAACTTGTTCCTGTGCTGTACAGTGCCTTATATTACTTTTCAGTTTGCCTGTATTCCTAATTGATCGAGTTGCACACATGTGATTTAGTTTCGAAAGTTGTGCTTTGCCTTTCTGTTCTTTCACTGGAAATTGCTTTCTGTGCTGTATAGTGGGAGATATCACTCTTCAGATTTCCTGTTTGCCTAATTGAGGGGGCAACACAAATGTTATGTAGTTAACAAAGTTGTGTTTTGCCTTTTTGTTCTTTTGTTGGAAACTTGTTTCTGTGCAATACAGTGCGAGGTAACACTTTTCAGTTTTCCTGTATTCCTAATTGAGCGAGCAACACACATGTGATTTAGTTTCCAAATTTGTGCTTTCCATTTCTGTTCTTTCATTGGAAACTTCTTTCTGTGCTCTAAAAGAGAAGATATCACTTTTCAGTTTTCCTGTATTCCTAATTGAGCGGGCGACACACATGTGATTTAGTTTTAAAAGTTGTGCTTTGCGTTTCTGTTCTTTCATTGGAAATTTCTTTCTGTGCTCTAAAGTGTGAAATATCACATTTCAGTTTTCCTGTATTCCTAATTGTGCAGGCGACACACATGTTACTTAGCTTGTACATTTGTGCTTTACATTTCTTTTCTTTCTTTGGAAACTTGTTTCTGAGAGGTACAGTGCAAGATGTTACTTTTCAGTTTTCCTGTATTCCTAATTAAACATGCAACACACATGTGATTAAGTTTCCAAAGTTGTGCTTTGCCTATCTGTTCTTTTGTTGGAAACTTGTTTCTGTGCACTACAGTGGGAGATATCACTTTTCAGTTTTCCTGTATTCCTAATTGAGCGAGTGGCACACATGTGATTTAGTTTACAAAGTAGTGCTTAGCATTTATGTTCTTTCTTTGGAAACTTTTTCCTGTTAGTAACAATTTAGGGTTAGGGTTAGGGTTAGGGTTAGGTTTAGGGTATGGTTAGAGTTAGGGTTAGAGTTAGGGTTAGAGTTAGGGTTACAGAAATTGTGGTATTTTTATACAATGGAATACTACTCAGCAATCAAAAAGGAGGAAATCATGAATTTTGCAGGCAAATGGTGGGATCTAGAAAAGATCATTCTGAGTGAAATATCCCAGAAGGAGAAAGACAAACATGGGATATACTCACTTATATAGACCTATAAGATATGATAAACATAATGAAATCTATACACCTAAAAAAGATAATCAATTGAGCGGACATGGGGTAAGATGATCAATCCTCGTTTAGAAAGACAGATGGGATGTGCATTGAATGTATGACAGGAGTCTACTGAGCGCATCTGAAAGACTGCACCTAGCAGTGTTTTCAAAGCAAAGACTCATGACCAGACCTTTGGCAGAGTACAGGGAATCATAAGAAAGAAGGGGAGTTAGTCTGATGGGGAAACGATAGGAGCTCCACAAGGACCAAATATATCTGGGCACAGGGTCTTTTCTGAGACTGACATTCAACCAAGGACCATGTATGGATATAACCTAGAACCTCCGCTCAGATGTAGCCTGTGGTAGCTCAGTAACCAATTGGTTTCCCAAAGTGAGGGGAACAAGGACTATTTCTATCAGGAACCCAATGACTGGCTCTTTGGTCTCCCCACCCCCGAAGGGAGGAGAAGTCCTGTTAGGCCACAGAGGAGGGCTTTGCAGCCAGTCCTGAAGATACCTGATAAAATAGGATCAGATGAATGGGGAGGAGGTCCCCCCTATCAGTGGACTTGGAAATGGGCACGGTTGAGATGAGGGAGGGAGGGAGGGACTGGGAGGGAATGAGGGATCGGGACATGGCTGGGATACAGAGTTAATAAAATGTAACTGATGAATAAAAAAAAGTAGTGATTTGTTCTTCTGCTCTTTCGTTCTAAACTTGACCCTGTGCTGTACAGTGGGATACATCACTTTTCAGTTATCCTGTATTTCTACTTTAGCAAGTGACACAAATGTGATTTAGTTTACAAAGTAGTCCTTTGCGTTTATGGTCTTTCCTTGGAAACTTGTTCCTGTTAGGAACAAGGTAGGGTTAGGTTAGGGGTTAGGGTTAGGGTTAGGGTTAGGGTTAGGGTAGGGTTAGGGTTACGGTTAGGGTTATATCACTTTTCAGTTTTCCTGTTATAATAATTGAACAAGCAAAACGTATGTGAATTAGTTTACAAAGTTGGCTTTGCGTTTCTGTTCTTTCGATGAAAAAATGTTTCTTGGCCTTACAGTTTATCACTTTTCAGTTTTCCTGTATTACTAATTGAGAGAGCGACACACATGTGATTTAGTTTACAAAGTAGTGCTTTGCATTTCTGTTCTTCTTTTGGAAACTTAGTTCTGTGCCTTACAGTGCGATATATCACTTTTCAGTTTTCCTGTATCCCTATATGAGCGAGCGACACACATGTGATTCCGTTTAAAAGTAGTGATTTGTTCTTCTGTTCTTTCGTTCTAAACTTGTTGCTGTGCTGTACAGTGCAATATATCACTTTTCAGTTTTCCTGTATTTCTAATTTAGCGAGTGACACACATGTGAATTAGTTTACAAAGTAGTGCCTTGCGTTTATGGTCTTTCCTTGAAAACTTGTTCCTGTTAGGAACAAGTTAGGGTTAGGGTTAGGGTTAGGATCAGGGTTAGGGGTTAGGGTTAGGGTTAGGTATAGGGTTAAGTTGTGAGGGTTAGGGTTAGTCTTATATCACTTTTCAGTTTTCTTATTATGATAATTGAAGAGGTGACACGTATGTGAATTAGTTTACAAAGTTATGGTTTGCGTTTCTGTTCTTTCGATGGAAACTTGTTTCTGTGCCATACAGTGCGAGAAAAAACTTTTCGTTTTCCTGTAGTCCTAATTGAGCAACACACATGTGATTTAGTTTACAAAGTAGTGCTTTTCGTTTATGTTCTTTTGTTGGAAACTTGTTCCTGTTAGGAACAAGTCAGGTTTAGGGTTAGGGTTAGGGTTAAGGTTAGGGTTAGGGTTAGGGTTAGGGTAGGGTTAGGGTTAGCGTTAGGGTTAGGGTTAGGGTGTTAGGGTAAGGGTTAAGGTTAGGGTTAGGGTAGGGCTAGGTTTAGGGTTAGGGTTAGCATTAGGGGTTAGGATTAGGGTTAGGGTTAGGGTTAGGGGGTTAGGGTTAGTGTTACGGTTATATCACTTTTCAGTTTTCCTGTTATAATAATTTAACGGGCGACACGAATGTGAATTTGTTTACAAAGTTGTGCTTTGCGTTTCTGTTCTTTCCATGGAAACTTGTTTCTGTGCCATACAGTGTGATATATCACTTTTCAGTTTTCCTGTATTCCTAATTGAGCAAGCGACACACATGTGATTTAGTTTACAAAGTAGAGCTTTGCATTTATGGTCTTTCCTTGAAAACTTATTCCTGTTAGGAACAAGATAGGGTTACTGTTAGGGTTAGGGTTAGGGTTAGGGTTAGGTTAGGGTTATATCACTTTTCAGTTTTCCTGTTATAATAATTGAACAGGTGACACGTATGTTAATTAGTTTACAAAGTTTACAGTTTTCCTGTATTACTAATTGAGAGAGCAATACACATGTGATTTAGTTTAGAAAGTAGTGCTTTGCATTTCTGTTCTTCTTTTGGAAACTTGTTTCTGTGCTGTACAGTGTGATATATCACTTTTCAGTTTTCCTGTTATAATAATTGAACAGGCGACACGTATGTGAATTAGTTTACAAAGTTATGCTTTGCGTTTCTGTTCTTTTGATGGAAACTTGTTTCTTTGCCGTACAGTTTCGATATATCACTTTTCAGTTTTCCTGTATTCCTAATTGAGCAAGCGACACACATGTGATTTAGTTTACAAAGTAGTGCTTTGCGTTTATGTTCTTTCTTTGGAAACTAGTTCCTGTTAGGAAGAAGTCAGGGTTAGGGTTAGGGTTAGGGTTAGGGTAGGGTTAGGGTTAGTGTTAGGGTCAGGGTTAGGGGGTTAGTATTAGGGTTAGGGTTATGGTTAGGGGGTTAGGGTTAGTGTTAGGGTTATATCACTTTTCAGTTTTCCTGGTATAATAATTGAACAGGTGACACGTATGTGAATTAGTTTACAAAGTTGTGCTTTTCGTTTCTGTTCTTTCGAAGAAAACTTGTTTCTTTGCCTTACAGTTTCGATATATCACTTTTCAGTTTTCCTGTTATAATAATTGAACAGGCAACACATATGTGCATTTGTTTACAAAGTTGTGCTTTGCGTTTCTGTTCTTTCGATGGAAACTTGTTTCTGTGCCGTACACTGGGATATATCACTTTTCAGTTTTCCTGTATTCCTAATTGAGCAAGCAACACTCATGTGATTCTGTTTAAAAGTAGTGCTTTGCTTTGCTGTTCTTTCGTTCGAAACTTGTTCCTGTGTGGTATAGTGTGATATATCATTTTTCAGTTTTCCTGTAATAATAATTGAACAGGCAACACGTATGTGAATTAGTATACAAAGTTGTGCTTTGCGTTTCTGTTCTTTCGATGGAAACTTGTTTCTGTGCCGTACCGGGCGATATATCACTTTTCAGTTTTCCTGTATCCCTAATTGAGTGAGCGACACACATGTGATTCCATTTAAAAGTAGTGATTTGTTCTTCTGTTCTTTCATTCTAAACTTGTTCCTGTGCTGTACAGTGGGATACATGACTTTTCAGTTATCCTGTATTTGTAATTTAGCAAATGACACACATGTGATTTAGTTTACAAAGTAGTGCTTTGCGATTATGGTCTTTCCTTGGAAACTTGTTCCTGTTAGGAACAAGTTAGGGTTAGTGTTAGTGTTAGTGTTAGGTTAGGTTAGGGTTAGGGTTAGGGTTAGGGTTAGGGTTAGGGTTAGGGTTATATCACTTTTTAGTTTTCCTGTTATAATAATTGAACAGGCGACACGTATGTTAATTATTTCTTTCAATGAAAGCTTGTTTCTTTGCCTTACAGTTCGATATATCACTTTTCATTTTTCCTGTATTACTAATTGAGAGAGCAACACACATGTGATTTAGTTTACAAAGTAGTGCTTTGCATTTCTATTCTTCTTTTGGAAACTTGTTTCTGTGCTGTACAGTGTGATATATCACTTTACAGTTTTCCTGTTATAATAATTGAACAGGCGACACGTATGTGAATTAGTTTACAAAGGTATGCTTTGCGTTTCTGTTATTTCGATGGAACCTTGTTTCTGTGCCATAAAAGTGCGAGATAAAACTTTTCAGTTTTCCTGTAGTCCTAATTGAACGACCGACACACACATGTGATTTAGTTTACAAAGCAGTGCTTTTCGTTAATGTTCTTTCGTTGGAAAATTGTTCCTGTTAGGAACAAGTCAGGTTAGGTTAGGGTTAGGGTTAGGGTTAGTGTTAGTGTTAGGGTTAGGGTTAGTGTTAGTGTTAGGGTTAGGGTTAGGGTTAGGGTTAGGGTTAGGGTTAGGGTAGGGCTAGGTTTAGGGTTAGGGTTAGCGTTAGGGGTTAGGATTAGGTTTGGGTTAGGGTTAGGGTTAAGGGGTTAGGGTTAGTGTTAGGGTTATATCACTTTTCAGTTTTCCTGTTATAATAATTGAAGAGGCGACACGAATGTGAATTAGTTTACAAAGTTGTGCTTTCCGTTTCTATTCTTTCCATGGAAACTTGTTTCTGTGCCATACATTGTGATATATCACTTTTCAGTTTTCCTGTATTCCTATTTGAGCGAGCGACACACATGTGATTCCATTTAAAAGTAGTGATCTGTTCTTCTGTTCTTTCATTCTAAACTTGTTCCTGTGCTGTACAGTGCGATATATCACTTTTCAGTTATCCTGTATTTCTAATTTAGCAAGTGACACACATGTGATTTAGTTTACAAAGTTGTGTTTTGCTGCGTTTATGGTCTTTTCGATGGAAACATGTTTCTGTGCCATATACTGGGATATATCACTTTTCAGTTTTCCTGTATTCCTAATTTAGCGGCGACACACATGTGATTCTGTTTAAAAGTAGTGCTTTGCTTTTTTGTTCTTTTCTCGAACTTGTTCCTGTGCTGTACAGTGCGATATATCACTTTTCAGTTTTCCTGTTATAATAATTGAACGAGCGACACGCCTGTGAATTAGTATACAAAGTAGTGCTTTGCGCTTTCTGTTCTTTTGATAGAAACTTGTTCCTGTGCTGTACAGTGCGATATATCACTTTTCAGTTTTCCTGTATTCATAACTGAGCGAGTGATACACATGTGATTTACTTTATAGAGTAGTGTTTTGCATTTATGTTCTTTCTTTTATACCTGTTAGGAACAAATTAGGGTTAGGTTTAGGGTTAGGGTTAGTGTTAGGGTTAGGGAGGTTTAGGGTTAGGGTTAGGTTTAGGTTTAGGGTTAGGGTTAGGTGTTAGGTTTATTGTTAGGGTGTTAGGGTTAATGTTAGGCTTATATCACTTTTCAGTTTTCCTGTTATAATAATTGAACAGGCGACACGAATGTGAATTAGTTTTCAAAGTTGTGCTTTGCGTTTCTCTTCTTTTGAAGAACCTTGTTTCTTTGCCATACATTTCGATATATCGCTTTTCAGTTTTCCAGTATTCCTAATTGAGCGAACAACACACATATGATTTACTTTACAAAGTAGTGTGTTGTGTTTCTGTTCTAATGATGGAAACTTTTTTCTGTGCTGTACAATGTGATATATCACTTTTGAGTTTTCCTGTTAATAATAATTGAACGGGCGACAGGTATGTGAATTCGTTCACAAAGTTTTGCTTTGCGTTTCTTTTCTTTCGATGGAAACTTGTTCGTGTGCTGTACAGTTCGATATATCACTTTTCAGTTTTCTTGTTATAATAATTGAATGGGCTTCACGTATTTGAATTAGTTTACAAAGTTGTGCTTTGCGATTCTGTTCTTTCGATGGAAACTTGTTTCTGTGCCTTACAGTGCAAGATAACACTTTTCAATTTTCCTGTATTCCTAATTGAGCGAGTGACACACATGTGATTCCGTGTAAAAGTAGCGCTTTGCTTTTCTGTTCTTCTGTTGGAAACTTGTTCCTGTGCTGTACAGTTCAATATATCACTTTTCAGTTTTCCTGTATTCCTAATTGAGCGAGTGGCACACATGTGATTAAGTTTACAAAGTAGTGCTTTGCATTTATGTTTTTCGTTGGAAAATTGTTCCTGTTAGGAACAAGTTAGGGTTAGGTTAGGGTTAGGTTAAGGTTAGGTTTAGGGTTAGGGATAGGTTAGGGTTAGGATTAGGGTTAGTGTTAGGTTTAGGGGTTAGGGTTAGGGTTAGTGTTAGGTTTAGGGGCTTAGGTTAGCATTAGGGATATATCACTTTTCAGTTTTCCTGTTATAATAATTGAACAGGCTACAAGAATGTGAATTAGTTTACAAAGTTGTGCTTTGCGTTTCTTTTCTTTAGATGAAAACTTTTTTCTTTGCCATACAATTCGATATATCGCTTTTCAGTTTTCCTGTATTACTAATTGAGCGAGCGACACACATGTGAATTAGTTTACAAAGTAGTAGTTTGCTTTTCTGTTCTTTCGTTCAAAATTTGTTCCTGTGGTGTACAGTGCGTTATATCACTTTTCATTTTTCCTGTATTCCTAATTGAGCGAATTGAATACATTTGATTTAGTTTAAAAAGTAGTGCTTTGCGTTTATGTTCTTTCGTTGGAAAATTGTTCCTGTTATGAACAAGTTAGCGTTAAGGTTATGGTTAGGGTTAGGGGTTAGGGTTAGGGTTATGGTTAGGGTTAGGGTTAGGGTTATGGTTAGGTGTTAGGGTAAGGGTTTTGGTTAGGTTTAGGGTTAGGGGCTTAGGGTTAGGGTTACGGTTACGGTTAGGGGTTAGGGTTAGGTGTAGGGATAGAGTTAGGGTTTGGGTTAGGGGCTTAGTGTTAGGGTTAGGGTTATATCACTTTTCAGTTTTCCTGTTATAATAATTGAACAGGCGACACAAAAGTCAATTAGTTTACAAAGTTGTGCTTTGTGTTTCTGTTCTATCGATGGAAACTTTTTCCTGTGCTGTACAGTTCGATATATCACTGTTCAGTTTTCCTGTATTCCTAATTGAGCGAGTGGCACACATTTGATTTAATTTGAAAAGTAGTGCTTTGCGTTTATGTTCTTTAGTTGGAAACTTGTTCCTGTTAGGAACAAGTTAGGGTTAGGGTTAGGGTTAGGGTTAGGGTTAGGATTAGTGTTAGGGATATGTTAGGATTAGGGTTAGGGTTAGTGTTAGTGTTAGGGGTTTGGGTTAGGGTTAGGGTTAGGTTTAGTGGCTTAGGTTTAGGGTTAGGGATATATAACTTTTCAGTTTTCCTGTTATAATAATTGAACAGGCTACACGAATGTGAATTAGTTTACAAAGTTGTGCTTTGCGTTTCTTTTTCTTTAGATGAAAACTTGTTTCTTTGCCGTACATTTCGATATATCGCTTTTCAGTTTTCCTGTATTCCTAATTGAGCGAGCGACACACATGTGAATTATTTTACAAAGTAGTGCTTTGCTTTTCTGTTCTTTCGTTTGAAACTTGTTCCTGTCATGTAGAGTGGGTTATATCACTTTTCAGTTTTCCTGTATTCCTAATTGAGCGAGTGGCACACATGTGATTTATTTTACAAGTAGTGCTTTGCATTTATGTTCTTTCACTGGAAAATTTTTCCTGTTATTAACAAGTTATGGTTATGGTTAGGGTTAGGGTTAGGGTTAGGGTAGGGTTAGGGTTAGGTTTAGTGTTAGGTGTTGGGTTAGGGTTATGGTTATGGTTATGGTTATGGTTAGGGTTAGGTTAGGGTTAGGGTTAGGGGGTTAGGGTTAGGGTTATGGTTGGGGGTTAGGGTTAGGTTATGATTAGGGTTAGGGTTAGGGGCTTAGGGTGAGGGTTAGGGTTAGGGTTATGTTCTTTCGTTGGAAAATTGTTCCTGTTAGGAACAAATTTGGGTTAGGGTTAGGGTTATAGGGTTAGGAATAGGTTAGGGTTAGGATTAGGGTTAGTGTTAGGTTTATGCGTTAGGGTTAGGGTTAGGGTTAGGTTCAGGGGCTTAGGTTAGGGTTAGGGATATATCACATTTCAGTTTTCCTGTTATAATAATTGAACAGGCTACAAGAATGTGAATGTTAGGGTTAGGGTTAGGGTTACTGGTTAGGGGTTAGGGTTAGGGTTAGGGTTAGGGTTAGGGCTTAGGGTTAGGGTAGGGTTAGGGTTACGTTTAGGGGCTTCGGATTAGGTTTAGGGTTATATCACTTTTCACTTTTCCTATTATAATAATTGGAGAGGCGACATGATTGTGAATTAGTTTACAAAGTTGTGCTTTGCATTTCTGTTCTTTCAATGAAAACTTGTTTCTTTGCCGTACATTTTGATATATCACTTTTCAGTTTTCCTGTATTCCTAAATGTGTGAGTGGCACACATGTGATTTAGTTTACAATGTAGTGCTTTGCGTTTTTGTTCTTTCGTTGGAAACTTGTTCCTGTTAGGAACAAGTTAGGGTTAGGTTTAGGATTAGGGTTAGGGTTAGGGTTAGTGTTAGTGTTAGGTGTTTGTGTTAGGGCTAGGGTTAGGTTTAGTGGCTTAGGTTTAGGGTTAGGGATATATAACTTTTCAGTTTTCCTGTTATAATAATTGAACAGGCTACACGAATGTGAATTAGTTTACAAAGTTGTGCTTTGCGTTTCTTTTTCTTTAGATGAAAACTTGTTTCTTTGCCGTACATTTTTGATATATCGCTTTTCAGTTTTCCTGTATTCCTAATTGAGCAAGCGACACACATGTGAATTATTTTACAAAGTAGTGCTTTGCTTTTCTGTTCTTTCGTTTGAAACTTGTTCCTGTCATGTAGAGTGGGTTATATCACTTTTCAGTTTTCCTGTATTCCTAATTGAGCGAGTGGCACACATGTGATTTAGTTTACAAGTAGTGCTTTGCGTTTATGTTCTTTCGTTGGAAAATTGTTCCTGTTATTAACAAATTATGGTTAGGGTTAGGGTTAGGGTAGGGTTAGGGTTAGGTTTAGGTTTAGGTGTTGGGTTAAGGTTATGGTTATGGTTATGGTTATGGTTAGGGTTAGGTAGGTAGGGTTAGGGTTAGGGTTATGGTTAGGGGTTAGGGTTAGGTTTATGGTTAGGGTTAGGGTTAGGGGCTTAGGGTGAGAGTTAGGGTTAGCGTTATGTTCTTTTCGTTGGAAATTTGTTCCTGTTAGGAACAAATTAGGTTAGGTTAGGGTTAGGGTTAGGAATAGGTTAGGGTTAGGATTAGGGTTAGTGTTAGGTTTAGGGGTTAGGGTTAGGGTTAGGGTTAGGTTCAGGGCTTAGGTTAGGTTTAGGATATATCACTTTTCAGTTTTCCTGTTATAATAATTGAACAGGCTACAAGAATGTGAATGTTAGGGTTAGGGTTAGGGTTAGCGTTAGGGGATTAGGGTTAGGGTTAGGGTTAGGGTTAGCGTTAGGAGGTTAGGGTTAGGGTTAGGGTTAGGGTTACGGTTAGGGTTAGGGTAGGGGTTAGGGTTTGTGTTAGGATAGGATTAGGGTTAGGGTTAGGGTTAGGGTTAGGGTTAGGGGTCAGGGTTAGGGTTAGGGTTAGTGTTAGGGTTAGGGTTAGGGATAGGGGTTTAGGGTTAGGTTTAGGGTTCCATCACTTTCAGTTTTCCTGTTATAATAATTGAACAGGCGACACGTATGTGAATTAGTTTAAAAAGTTGTGCTTTGCGTTTCTGTTCTTTCGATGAAAACTTTTTTCTTTGCCATACAGTTAGATATATCACTTTTTAATTTTCTTGTATTCCTACCTGAGCGAGCGACACACAGGTGATTTAGTTTACAAAGGAGTGCTTTGCGTTTATGTTATTTCGATGGAAACTTTTTTCTGTGCTTGCTGTACAGTGCAAGATAACACTTTTTAGTTTTCCTGTATTCCTAATTGAGCGAGCAACACACATGTGATTCAGTTTACAAAGTATTGCTTTGCGTTTATGTTCTTTCATTGGAAACTTGTTCCTATTAGGAACAAGTTAGCGTTAGGGTTAGGGTTAGGTTTAGGGTAAGGGTAGGGTAAGGGATAGAGTTAGGGGTTAGGGTTAGGGTTAGGGTTCGTGTTAGGGGGTTAGGGTTAGGTTTAGGTTTAGGGTTAGGGTTATATCACTTTTCACTTTTCCTGTTATAACAATTGAACAGGCGACACGTATGTGAATTAGTTTACAAATTTGCGCTTTGCTTTTTTGTTCTTTCGATGGAAACTTGTTTCTGTGCTGTAGAGTGCGAGATATCACTTTTCAGTATTCCTGTTATAATAATTGATCGGGCAACACGTATTTAAATTAGTTTACAAAGTTTTGCTTTGTGTTTCTGTTCTTTCGATCTAAACTTGTTCCTGTGCTCTACAGTTTAATATATCACTTTTCAGTTTTCGAGTTATAAAAATTAAATGGGCGACATATATGTGAATTAGTTTACAAAGTTGTGTTTTTGTTTCTGTTCTTTCGATGGAAACTTGTTTCTGTGCGGTACAGTTCGAGATAACACTTTTCAGTTTTCCTGTATTCCTAATTGAGCGAGTGACACACATGTGATTCCGTTTAAAAGTAGGGCTTTGCTTTTCTGTGCTTTCTTTCGAAACTTGTTACTGTGCTGTACAGTGCATTATATCACTTTTCAGTTTTCCTGTATTCGTAATTGAGCGAGTGGCACACATGTGATAGAGTTTACAAAGTAGAGCTTTGCGTTTATGTTCTTTCGTTGGAAACTTGTTCCTGTTAGGAACAAGTTAGGGTTAGGGTAAGGGGAATAGGGTTAGGGTTAGGGGCTTAGGGTTAGGGTTAATGTTATATCACTTTTCAGTTTTCCTGTTATATTAATTGAACAGGCAACACGAATGTGAATTAGTATACAAAGTTGTGCTTTGCGTTTCTGTTCTTTCCATGGAAACTTGTTTCTGTGCTGTATAGTGTGATATATCACTTTTCAGTTTTCCTGTTATAATAATTGAACCGGTGACAGGTGTTTGAATTAGTATACAAAGTGTGCTTTGCATTTCTGTTCTTCTGCTGGAAACTTGTTTCTGTGCTGTACAGTGTGATGTATCACATTTCAGTTTTCCTATTATAATAATAGAACGGGCAGCACGTATGTGAATTAGTTTACAAAGTTGTGCTTTGCGTTTCTCTTCTTTCGATGGAAACTTGTTTCTGTGCCGTACAGTGTGAGATAACAATTTTCAGGTTTCCTGTATTCTTAATTGAGCGAGCGACACACATGTGATTCCTTTAAAAAGTAGTGCTTAGCGTTTCTGTTCTTCTGTTGGAAACTTGTTTCTGTGCTGTACAGTGTGATATATCACTTTTCAGTTTTCCTGTTATAATAATTGATTGGGCAACACGTATGTGATTTAGTTTACAAAGTTGTGCTTTTCATTTCTGTTCTTTCGATGAAAACTTGTTCCTGTGCTGTACAGTGTGATATATCACTTTTCCGTTTTCCTGTTATAAAAATTGAACGGGCGACACGTATGTGAATTAGTTTACAAAGTTGTGCTTTGCGTTTCTGTTCTTTCGATGGAAACTTGTTTCTGTGCCGTACAGTGTGAGATAACACTTTTCAGTTTTCCTGTATTCCTAATTGAGCGAGTGGCACACATATGATTTAGTTTACAACGTAGTGCTTTGCGTTTATGTTCTTTTGTTGGAAACTTGTTTCTGTGAACTACAGTGGGAGATATCACTTTTCAGTTTTCCTGTATTTCTAATTGTGCAGGCAACACACATGGTTATTAGTTTACAAAGTTGTGCTTTACATTTCTGTTCTTTCCTTGGAAATTTTTTTCTGTGAGGTACAGTGCAAGATATCACTTATCAGTTTTCCTGTATTTGTAATTAAAAGGGCGACACACATGTGATTTAGTTTCCAAAGTTGTGCGTTGCCTTTCTGTTCTTTTCTTGGAAACTTGTTTCTGTGCACTACAGTGGGAGATATCACTTTTCAGTTTTCCTGTATTCCTAATTGAGTGAGTGGCACACATGTGATCTAGTTTACAAAGTAGTGCTTTCGTTTATGTTCTTTCTTTGGAAACTTTTCCCTGTTAGGAACAAGTTAGGGTTAGGGTTAGGGTTAGGGTTAGGGTTAGGGTAGCGTTAGGATTAGGTTAGGGTTAGGGTTAGGTTAGGGTTAGGGTTATATCACTTTTCAGTTTTCCTGTTATAATAATTGAACAGGCGGCACGAATGCCAATTAGTTTACAAAGTTGTGCTTTGTGTTTCTGTTCTTTCGATGAAAACTTGTTTCTTTGCCATACATTTCGATATATCGCTTTTCAGTTTTCCTGTATTCCTAATGGAGTGAGCGACACACATGTGATTTAGTTTACAAAGTAGTGCTTTGCGTTTCTGTTCTTCTGTTGGAAACTTGTTTCTGTGCAATACAGTGCGAGATAAAACTTTTCAGTTTTCCTGTTATAATAATTGAAAGGGCTGACACATAGGTGAATTAGTGTACAAAGTTTTACTTTTCGTTTCTGTTCATTCGATGGAAACTTGTTCCTGTGTCGTACAGTGCAAGGTAACACTTTTCAGTTTTCCTGTTTTCCTAATTGAGCGAGTGGCACACATGTGATTTAGTTTACAAAGTAGTGCTTTGCGTTTATGTTCTTTTGCTGGAAACTTGTTCCTGTTAGGTTAGGGTTAGGGTTAGGGTTAGGGTTAGGTTAGGGTTAGAGTTAGGGTTAGGGTTACAGTTAGGGGTTATGGTTAGGTTTAGGGTTAGGCTTAGGCTTAGGGTTAGGGGCTTAGGGTTAGGGTTAGGGTTATATCACTTTTCAGTTTTCCTGTTATAATAATTGAACAGGCGACACAAATGTGAATTAGTTTACAAATTTGTGCTTTGCGTATCTGTTTTTCGATGAAAACTTGTTTCTTTGCCGTATATTTTGATATATCGCTTTTCAGTTTTCCTGTATTCCTAATTGAGCGAACAACACACATGTGATTTAGTTTACAAAGTAGTGCTTTGCATTTCTTTTATTCTGTTGGAAACTTGTTTCTGTGCTGTATAGTGTGATATATCACTTTTCAGTTTTCTGTTATAATAATTGAACGGGAAACACATATGTGAATTAGTTTACAAAGTTGTGTTTTGCGTTTCTGTTCTTTCCTTCGAAACTTGTTCCTGTGCTGTACAGTTCGATATATCACTTTTCAGTTTTCCTGTTATAATAATTGTACGGGGGACATGTATGTGAATTAGTTTACAAAGTTGTGCTTTGCATTTCTGTTTTTTCGATGGAAACTTGTTTCTGTGCCGTATGAGGTAACACTTTTCAGTTTTCCTGTATTCCTAATTGAGTGAGCGACACACATGTGATTCTGTTTAAAAGTAGTGCTTTGGAGCCAAGATATGTGTCGCCGGGAAAACAGCACTTCTGAGTAGCAAGACAGCACTATCCGGGCATCGACCAGGAGACTGAACTCAGGGCCCTGAAACTACGTTGATCGTGTTTCCCAGTTGAGGGGAGGCTCCCACGGTGTGGGAATCGGTCGGGTCCACTCTAGCCTGCACAGCCAGAACCCGGAAGAAATCCCTGGTAATGCGGGCTTTGGGTCTCCGGGCTGGAGCAGTAAGCGGGCGGGTCCCTGCCACATCTCCAGGCTGATCCATGGGCACAAGGGTACCTGAGACTGGGAGTCCCAGTCTCGGGGGGACCCCACGGGGAAACAGGGTTGCCGGTCTGATCGCAGTTCACTCAGTCTCTCCCTGGAAATTCTCTGCCACCATCACAGCCGAGCTCCTGCCGCACGCAGAGAGCTTTGCACTCAGCTCAGCGGTACAGACAACCTGTGTGCCCCAGTACAACAGGGACTGGGAACCCCTGTCCGGAGAAGACCCCACAGAGAAATTTCCCAGGCTGATCCGGGGGCACAAGGGTACCTGAGACTGGGAGTCCCAGTCGCGGGGGGACCCCAAAGGGAAGCAGGGTTGCGGGTCTGATTGCAGGTCACCCAGTCTCTCCCCGGAAATTCTCTGCTGCCATCACAGCAGAGCTCCTGCCGCATGCAGAGAGCTTTGCGCTCAGCTCAGCGGTACAGACAAGCTGTGCGTCCCAGTACAACAGGGACTGGGAACCCCTGTCCGGAGAGGACCCCACAGAGAAGGAAGAAACAGTGCTGCTGGGGTCACCTAGGGAAAGTCTAGCAGACTGCAGATTGCAAACAGACAGAACTGAGTGCTCCGAGACACCACAGCAGTACTCACAACCGAAGAAAGCTAGCTACATTCAAGAAAACACAGGAAATAAATAACCTCACTTCAGTAAAACAAAAAGCAACCAAGCACACAACCGTATGACCACAGCCAACATCAAAGTCAAAGGATTTAACAGCCACTGGTCATTACTCTCTCTCAATATCAATGGACTGAATTCTCCAATAAAAAGACACAGACTAACAGAATGGATGCATAAACAAAACCCAGCAATCTGTTGTATACAAGAAACACACCTAAGACACAAATATAGACATTACCTGAGGGTAAAGG
This sequence comes from Meriones psammophilus, assembly GCA_036365155.1. Classification (NCBI taxonomy): domain Eukaryota; kingdom Metazoa; phylum Chordata; class Mammalia; order Rodentia; family Muridae; genus Meriones; species Meriones psammophilus. The sequence goes on along the minus strand of JAEOAE010004193.1, from coordinate 22,767 downwards.
GATGGAAGACGGCTTTTCAAGCAAATGGACCCAAGAAGCAAGCAGGAGTAGCCATTCTAATATGTGATAAAATAGTCTTTCAACCAAAATTAAACAAAAGAGATGGGGAAGGACACTTCATACTCATCAAGGGAAAATTCCACCAAGAAAACATCACAATCCTGAACATCTATGCCCCAAATACAAGGGCACCCACATTTGTGAAAGAAACATTGATAAAACTTAAACCACATATAGCTCCCCACACACTAATAGTAGGAGACATCAACACCCCACTCTCAACAAAGGACAGGTCAACAAAACAGAAATTAAACAAAGAAACAATATCTCTAACAGAGGTAATGAACCAAATGGACCTAACACATATTTACAGAACCCTACACCCAAACACAAAAGAATTTACCTTCTTCTCAGCACCTCATGGAACCTTCTCCAAAATAGACCACATAGTTGGTCACAAAGCAAGCCTCAACAAATACAGGAAGATTGAAATAATCCCTTGTATCCTGTCGGATCACCATGGAATAAAGCTGGACCTCAGTAACAACAGAAATGGCAAAAAGCCTACACATACATGGAAACTGAACAACTTGCTACTAAAAGACAGCTGGGTCAGGGAAGAAATGAAGAAAGAAATTAAAATCTTCCTAGAATTCAATGAAAATGAAGACACAACATACCCAAACCTGTGGGACACAATGAAAGCAGTGCTAAGATGAAAGTTCATAGCACTAAGTGCCTTCAAGAAGAAATTTGAGACAGCGCATTCAAGCAACTTAATGGCTCACTTAAAAACCCTAGAAAAAGAAGAAGCAGACACACCAAGAAGGAGCAGACGGCTGGAAATAATCAAACTCAGGGCTGAAATCAATCAATTAGAAACAAATAAAACAATTCAAAGAATCAATGAAACCAAGAGCTGGTTCTTTGAGAAAATCAACAAGATAGACAAACCCTTAGCCAAGCTAACTAAAAGGCAGTGAGACACCATCCAAATCAACAAAATCAGAAATGAAAAGGGGGACATAACTACAGACACGGAGGAAATCTAAGCAATCATTAGGACTTACTTCAAAAGTCTATACGGAACAAAATTTGAAAATTTAAATGAAATGGACAATTTTCTTGATCGATTCCACTTACCAAAGCTAAATCAGGACCAGGTAAATCAATTAAATAGTCCTATATCCCCCAAGGAAATAGAAGCAGTCATCGAAAGTCTCCGATCCAAAAAAAGCCCAGGACCTTGATGGTTTCAGCGCAGAATTCTACCAAACATTCAAAGAAGAGCTAACACCAACTCTCTTCAAACTATTCCACAAAATAGAAACAGAAGGAGCATTACCAAACTCATTCTATGAAGCCACAGTCACCTTGGTACCTAAACCTCACAAAGACTCAACAAAGAAAGAGAATTTCAGGCCAATCTCCCTTATGAACATTGATGCAAAAATACTCAACAAAATACTCACAAACCAAATACAAGAACACATCAAAGATATCATCCACCATGACCAAGTAGGCTTCATCCCAGGTATGCAGGGATGGTTCAATATATGGAAATCCATCAATGTGATCCACCATATTAACAAATTGAAAGAAAAAAAAAACCACATGATAATCTCCCTAGATGCTGAAAAAGCCTTTGACAAAAGCCAACATCCATTCTTTTAAAGTATTGGAGAGATCAGGGATACAAGGCACATATCTAAACATAGTAAAGACGATATACAGCAAACCTATAGCCAACATCAAACTGAACGGAGACAAACTTAAAGCAATCCCACTGAAATCAAGGACAAGAAAAGGCTGCCCACACTCTCCATATCTCTTCAACATAGTTCTGGAAGTCCTTGCTAGAACAATAAGACAGTTGAAGGAGATCAAGAGGATACAAATTGGAAAGGAAGAAGTCAAATTATCACTATTTGCAGATGATATGATGGTATACGTGAGTGACCCCAAAAACTCTACCAGGGAACACCTACAGCTGATAAACACCTTCAGCGAAGTGGCCGGATACAAAATTAACTCAAAAAAATCAATAGCCCTCCTGTATACAAAAGACAAAAGGGCTGAGAAAGAAATTAGGGAAACAACACCCTTCACAATAACAAATGACATACGGTACCTCGGAGTAACCCTAACCGAGGAAGTCAAAAACATGTATGAAAAAAAATTCATATCTCTGAAGAAAGAACTAGAAGAAGATATGAGAAGATGGAAAGATCTCCCATGCTCATGGCTTGGTAGGATTAACATAGTAAAAATGGCCATCTTAAAAAAAGCAATCTACAGATTCAATGCAATGCCCATCAAATTACCAACACAATTCTTTACAGACTTGGAAAGAAAAATTCTCAACTTCATATGGAATAACAAGAAAACCAGAATTGCTAAAACAATCCTCTACAATAAAAGATCTTCTGGAGGTATCTCCATCCCTGATCTTAAGTTGTACTATAGAGCAACAGTTTTAAAAACTGCATGGTACTGGCATAGAAACAGAATGGTGGATCAATGGAACCGAACAGAGGACCCAGAAATAAACCCACACACTTATGGACACCTGATCTTTGACAAAGACGCCAAAAATCATACAATGGAAAAAAAAAAGATAGCATCTTCAACAAATGGTGCTGGTCCAACTGGATGTCTATATGTAGAAAAATGAAAATAGATCCATACTTATCACCCTGCACAAAACTGAAGTCCAAGTGGATCAAAGACCTCAACATAAAACCAGACACATTAAATCGGCTTGAAAAAAAAAGTGGGGAATACCTAGAACTCATTGGTACAGGGGAAAACTTCCTGAACAGAACTCCAACAGCACAGGCTCTAAGAGCAACAATCAATAAACGGGACCTCATGAAACTGAAAAGCTTCTGCAAAGCAAAGGACACCGTCATCAAAACAAAGCGACCTCCTACAGGTTGGGAAAGAATCTTCACCAACACTTTATCTGACAGAGGACTCATATCAAGTATATATGAAGAACAAAAGAAGCTGAAAAGCAGCAAACCAAGTAATCCACTTAAAAATGGGGAACAGAGCTAAACAGAGAATTCTATGTAGAGGAATACCGAATGGCAGAGAAGCACTTAAAGAAATGCTCAACCTCACTAGCCATTAGGGAAATGCAAATCAAAACAACCCTGAGATTTCACCTTACACCCATGAGAATGGCCAAGATCAAAAACTCAAGTGACAACACATGCTGGAGAGGTTGTGGAGAAAGAGGAAACCTTCTCCACTGCTGGTGGGAATGTAAACTGGTACAACCACTCTGGAAATCAATCTGGCGTTTTCTCAGAAAACTAGGAATAGTGCTTCCCCAAGATCCAGCCATAACACTCCTAGGCATATATCCAAAAGAGGTTCAAGCACACAAAAAGGAAATTTGCTCAATCATGTTCGTAGCAGCTTTATTTGTAATAGCCAGAAGCTGGAAACAACCCAGATGCCCCTCAACTGATGAATGGATGCAGAAAATGTGGTACATCTACACAATGGAATATTACTCAGCAATGAAAAATTAGGAAATCATGAAATTTGCAGGTAAATGGTGGGATCTGGAAAGGATCATCCTGAGTGAGTTGTCCCAGAATCAAAAAGACACACATGGTATATACTCACTCATATAGACATACAACATAGGACAAACCCACTAAAACCTGTGCATCTAAAGAAACTAAGCAAGAGAGAGGACCCCAACTAAAATGTCTAATCCCCATCCGGAAAGGCAAAGAGGATGGACATCAGAAGAAGAAGAAAACAGGAAACAACCTAGGAACCTACCACAGAGGGTCTCTGAAAGCCTCTGCCCTACAGACTATCAAAGCAGAAGCTAAGCCTGATGGGCAACTGTTGGGCAGAGTGAATGGAATTTTATGTAAGAACTGGGAAAGAGCAAGAGCTGGAGAGGACAGGGTCTCCACAAGGAGAGCAACAGAACAAGAAAATTTGAACACAGGGAACTTCCCAGAGACTCATACTCCAACCAAGGACTATTCATAGAGATAACCCAGAACCCCTGCACAGATGTAGCCCAGGGCAGTTCAGAGTCCAATTGGGTTACATAGTAATGAGAAGAGGGGCTGCCTCTGACATGAACTGACTGGCCTGCTCCTTAGTCACCTCCTCCTGAGGGGGAGCAACCTTACCAGGCCATAGTAGAGGACAATGCAGCCACTTTTGATGTGAACTGATGGAGTAAGATCAGAAAGGAGAGGAGAACCTCCCCTATCAGTGGACTGGGGGAGGCATGCATGCAGAGGGAGGAGGGAGGGTGGGATTGGGAGGGGAGGGAGGGGCTTATGGGGGATGCAGAGTGAATAAAGTGTAATTGATGAAAAATTTAAAAAAAAAGGGAAAAAATAATAATTTAAGAACCTTAAATGACTTTCAAAAGTGGAGGAAAACATGGAGTTAGTCAATTTACATGGAGCACGTCTCGCCCCTGGGGGCAATGGTCTCCTGAACCTACTCAGACCTCGGACACCACCACTGCTAGTTCTAGAACCAATGCAGGATGTTCCAACGAGGGGGTTAAGGCTTCTCATAATATTTCCTATAAGCCCACACCTGTTTGTTTACATCCCCCATTTTTATTCATTATTAGCCAGATAGAGCCAAGTAATTGTAGTAATGATACTTGCTTTTTGCCCAATGCTGTAATGCTAGTAAATTTACTAGCTGGTTACTCACATGCCTCGCTGGGTGCCTGTGCCCGTTGATGCCCTCACGCTATGACTCTCTTCAGACAGAAAAGGGATCTTGGAATTACAGCTGCCATTGTTACTGCCATCTCATTGGCGGCTGTTGGAGCTACCACCACAGCATTAGCCATGATTCATACTGGGCAGACTGCTCAGACCCTGAATAACCTTTTAGCCAAGGTAGCTCATGCCTTAGATGTACAAAAAGGAATTAATGCTCAACTAAAAGGAGGTTTGATGGTGTTCAATCAGAGGTTTGACCTCGTGCAGGAGCAAATTGATACCCTATGGCAAATCGCTCAACTTGGCTGTCAATGAAAGTATGCTGGACTTTGTGTCACTAGCATACAACATGAGAATTTTCCCTGTGCTGCAAATCTGTCTAAACAATTGTCAAGCTATATTTTAGGTAATTGGACTGGAGAATTCGATACTACGATGGACCAGCTGAGAGTGGCCATTGTCATGGTAAATTCTACCAGAGTGGATGCAGGACTAGCCACAGGATTATCATCATGGATTGCTGCAGCCATGAATCATCTGAAGGAATAGGCGGGCATGGGAGCGTTAGCAGGCCTTCTGGTGTTGGTCACCTTGGTTTGCCTGTGGTACATATGCAAGATTAGAGTCTCACAACAACGTAATGCAGCCATGACCATTCAGGCCTTTACAGCCATTGAAGCAGGACATTCTCCCCAAGCATGGTTGCCTACCATAAAAAGCCAAAATGTTACGCTCAGGATGCAAGGCTAAGGAGTGCACTCAGGGTCAGCAGCCTTCGACCCAGAGAAGAACATGTCTGATTGCATGCGAGTTGATGCCCCAGGTCCTGCCTCTGAGAAAAAGGTTTCAGACAGGTCTGATGCTCTTTGGGTGGATGACACCTAAATGAACATCAGTACAAAGTCCCAATTTATTTCTAATATCAGAGATCAGACCTCTTCTCTTGCCTGATGCTTCCAAAACAAAAAAGGGGAAATGTAAAGAGCTGCGTAATGCTGCGCCTGAAAGATGGAGCTGTTTTCCGCCTTCTACCTTCCCGATGGTGAGTGCTCTCTGACACAAACAACTCCACATTTGGCTAAGGCTGAGGATCTGGCTTGCTTCCATGTATGTGGACCTATCTGCATTGTCCACGTGGCATGCTGAGGTTGGTTACCCAGAGGCTATTTAAAGTGAGCTGGCTTTCCCCAGGGTCAGATGATTGTTCAAGGTTCCTGAATAAACTGCATTTAAAAAATAAATAAATAAAACAAAACATCAAGTTAAAAAAAAAAAAAAAAGTAGTGTTTTTTTTTTTTGTGTTCTTTCATTTGAAACTTGTTCCTGTGCTGTACAGTGCATTATATCACTTTTCAGTTTTCCTGTATTCCTAATTGAGTGAGTGGCACACATGTGATTTAGTGTACAAAGTAGTGCTTTTATGCTTATATTCTTTCTCTGGAAACTTGTTCCTGTTAGGAACAAGTTAGGTTAGGTTAGGTTAGGCTTAGAGTTAGCGTAGGGTTAGGGTTAGGGTTAGGGTTAGGTGTTAGGATTAGGGTTAGGGTTAGGGTTAGGTGCTTAGGTTAGGGGTTAGGTTATATCACTTTTCAGTTTTCCTGTTATAATAATTGAAGAGGCGAAACGAATGTGAATTAGTTTACAAAGTTGTGCTTTGCGTTTCTGTTCTTTCGATGAAAACTTGTTTCTTTGCTATACATTTCGATATATCGCTTTTCAGTTTTCCTGTATTCCTAATTGAGCGAGCGACACACATGTGATTTAGTTTACAAAGTAGTGCTGAAAGACCCCCGCCTCACCAAATGTTAGAAGCAGCTAACAGTTAATGTCATTTTGTACAGCACTGTTTTGAGAAACTCTGAAGGATACCACTGTTTTGAGAAATTCTTGTGGGCTATGGAGGGAACTAGCTGAAGAGACCCAGCTTCTGGGGATATCTGCGGACAGGCTTCCCCAGTTGAGCCAAAAATCAATTTGTGCTGACCACGCATATGAGAAGTATGTGAGACTGTTCCAGCTGAGATAGGGGCCCTAACACAAACAGTGAGACTGTTCCAGCTGAGATAGGAGCCCTAAGACAAACAACAGGTGGCAGTCCCAAGATTGAGAGCCATCATGACCTTTCCGACCACCCAGTTCCTGATATCATTGTGTCCCTGCCAAACTCTGACTCAAGTTGTGGTCTCATTTAAATGTACCAATCAGCTCCCTGTAACTATGCTTCTCGCTTCTGTACCTGCGCTTTTGCTCTGAGACCCTATAAAAAGCCCAGCTTTCCACTCAGGGGGCGCGCAAGTCTTCCAAGAGACTTTGTCGCCCGGGTACCGTGTATCAAAATAAAGCCTCTTGCTGTTTGCAGCCAAACATCTGGTCTCGTTGATCCTTGGGAGAGGGTCTCCTGATGGAAGACACCCATCGGGAGTCTTTCAGTGCTTGCATTTCTGTTCTTCTGTTGGAAACTTGTTTCTGTGCTGTAAGGTGCGATATATCACTTTCCAGTTTTCCTGTATTCCTAATTGAGCTTAACGACACACATGTGATTTAGTTTAGAAATAGTGCTTTCCGTTTCTGTTCTTTCGTTCAAACTTGTTCCTGTGCTGTATAGTGCGATATATCACATTTCAGTTTTCCTGTATATATAAATGAGTGAGCGACACACTTGTGATTTACTTTGGAATGTAATGCTTTATGCTTTCTATTCTTTTTGTTGGAAACTTGTTCCTGTTAGGACAAGTTAGGTTTAGGGTTAGAGTTAGTGTTAAGGGTATATCACTTTTCAGTTTTCATGTATTCCTAATTGAGCGAAAGTGACACACATGTGATTTAGTTTACAAAGTAGTGCTTTGCTTTTCTGTTCTTTCGTTGGAAAATTCTTCCTGTGCTGTACAGTGCAATATATCACTTTTCAGTTTTCCTGTATTCTTAACTGAGCAAGTGACACATTTGATTTAGTTTACAAAGTAGTGCTTTATGTTTATGTTCTTTTTTCGTTGGAAACTTCTTCCTGTTAGGAACAAGTTAGGGTTAGGGTTAGGGCTAGGGTTAGGTTTAGGGTTATGGTTGTGGTTACGGTTAGGGTTAGGGGGTTAAGGTTAGGGATAGGGGGTTAGGGTTAGGGTTAGGGTTATATCACGTTTCAGTTTTCCTGTATTCCTAATTGAGCGAGTGACACACATGTGATTTAGTTTACAAAGTAGTGCTTTGCTTTTCTGTTCTTTGGTTCGAAACTTATTGCTGTGCTTTATAATCCGATATATCACTTTTCAGTTTTCCTGTATTCCTAATTGAGCGAGCAACACACATGTGATTTAGTTTACAAAGTACTGCTTTGCTTTTCTGTTCATTCGTTGGAAACTTGTTCCTATGCAGTACAGTGCGATATATCACTTTTCAGTTTTCCTGTTATAATAATTGAATGAGCAACACATATGTGAGTTATTTTACAAAGTTGTTCTTTGCATTTCTGTTCTTTCGATGGAAACTTGTTTCTGTGCCATACAGTGCGATATATCACTTTTCAGTTTTCTTTTATTCCTAATTGAGCGGGCAACGCACATGTGATTTAGTTTACAAAGTATTGCAAACAATGCAGTGCTTTGTAGGAACAAGTTAGGGTTAGGTTAGGGTTTACGGTTAGGGTAGGGTTAAGGTTAGGGTTAGGGTTAGGTTAGTGTTTGGGTTAGGGTTATATCACTTTTCAGTTTTCCTGTTATAATAATTGAACAGGCAAAACGTATGTGAATTAGTTTACAAAGTAGTGCTTTGCTTTTCTGTTCTTTCGTTGGAAACTTGTTTCTCTGACATAGAGTTTGATATATCAATTTTCAGTTTTCCTGTATTCCTAATTGAGCGAGCGACACACATGTGATTCCGTTTACAAAGCAGTGCTTTCCTTTTTTCTTCTTCCGTTGGAAACGTGTTCCTGTGCTGTATAGTGCGATATGTCACTTTTCAGTTTTCCTCTATTCCTAATTGAGCGAGAGACACACATTTGATTTAGTTTACAAAGTATTGCTTTGTGTTTATGTTCTTTCTTTGGAAATTTGTTCCTGTTAGGAAGAAGTTAGGGTTACGGTTAGTGTAGGGTTACACTTAGGGTTAGGGTTAGGGTTAGGGTTAGGCTTAGGGGTTAGCGTTAGGGTTAGGGTTAGGGTTAGGGGGTTAGGGTTAGGTGGTTGAGGTTCGGGTTAGGGTTAGGGGTATATCACTTTTCACTTTTCCTGTTATAATAATTGAACGGCGACACTTATGTGAATTAGTTTACAAAGTAGGGTTAGGGTTATTGTTATATCACTTTCCATTTTTCCTCTTCTTTCTTTGGAAACTTATTCCTGTGCTGAACAGTGTGATATATCACTTATCAATTTTCCTGTTATATTAATTGAACGGGTGACACATATGTGAATTAGTTTATAAAGTTGTGCTTTGCGTTTCTGTTCATTCGATGAAAACTTGTTTCATTGCCTTACAGTTCGATATATCACTTTTCAGTTTTCCTGTATTCCTAATTGAGCGAGCAACACACATGTGATTTAGTTTATAAAGTAGTGCTTTTCTTTTCTGTTCTTTCGTTGGAAACTTGTTCCTGTGCTGAACAGTTCGATATATCACTTTTCAGTTTTCCTGTTATATTAAATGAATGGGCGACACATATGCGAATTAGTTTACAAAGTTGTGCTTTGCATTTCTGTTCTTTCGATGGAAACTTGTTTCAGTGCAGTACAGTGCGAGATAACAGTTTTCAGTTTTCCAGTATTCCTAATTGAGTGAGAGACACACATGTGATTCCTTTTAAAGTAGTGCTTTGCTTTTCTGATCTTTTTTCGAAACTTGTTCCTGTGCTGTACAGTGCGATATATTACTTTCAGGTTTCCTGTATTCCTAAACGTGCAAGCGACACACATGTCATTTAGTTTAGAAAGTAGTGCTTTGCTTTACTGTTCTTTCTTTCGAAACTACAAGTTAGATTTAGGGTTAGGGTTAGTTTTAGGGTTAGTGTTAGGAGTTAGGGTTAGGGTTAGGGTTAGGGTTAGGTTAAGGTTAGAGGGTTAGGGTTAGGTATAGTGTTAGGTTAGGGTTTGTGTTTGGGGTTTAGGTTAGGGGTTTAGGGTTAGGTTAGGCTTATATCACTTTTCAGTTTTCCTGTTATAATATTTGAACAGGCGACACGTATATGAATTAGTTTACAAAGTTGTGCTTTTCGTTTCTGTTGTTTTGATGAAAACTTGTTTCTTTGCTCTACAGTTCAATATATAACTTTCCAGTTTTCCTGTAATACTAATGGAGTGAGCGAAACTCATGTGATTTAGTTTAGACACTAGTCCTTTGCTATTCTGTTCTTTCATTGGAAACTTGTTCCTGTGCTGTACAGTGTGATATATCACTTTTCAGTTTTCCTGTATTCCTAATTGAGCGATGGTCACACATGTGATTTAATTTAGAAAGTAGTGCTTTGCTCTTCTGTTCTTTCTTTCAAAACTTGTTCCTCTGCTCTACAGTGCAATATATCACTTTTCAGTTTTCCTGTATTCCTAATTGAGCGAGCTACACACATGTGATTTTTTTTTCAAAGTAGTGCATTGCATTCATGTTCTTTCGTTGTAAACCTGTTCCTATTAGGAACAAGTTAGGGTTAGGGTTAGTGTTAGGGTTAGGGTTAGTGTTAGGTAGGGTTAGGGTTAGGGTTAGGGTTAGGGGTTAGGGTTAGGGTTAGGGTTAAGGGGTTAGGGTTAGGGTTAGGGTTATTATATGACTTTTCAGTTTCCATGTTATAATAATTGAACGGGCAACACATATGTGAATTAGCTTAAAAAGTTGTGCTTTGCTTTTCTGTTCTTTCATTGGAAACTTGTTCCTGTGCTGTACAGTGCGATATATCACTTTTCAGTTTTGCTGTATTCTTAACTGAGCAAGTGACACACATGTGATTTAGTTTACAAAATAGTGCTTTGCGTTTATATTCTTTAGTTGGAAACTTGTTCCTGTTAAGAACAAGTTAGGGTTAGGGATAGGGTTAGGGTAGGGTTAGTGTTAGGCTTTGGGTAAGGGTTTGGGGTTAGGGTTAGGATTAGGGTTAGGGTTAGGGTGTTAGTGTTAGTGTTAGGGTTAGGGTTAGGTTTAGGGTTTTATGCATTTTCAGTTTTCCTGTTATTATAATTGAACAGGTGACTCGTATGTGAATTAGTTTACAAAGTTGTGCTTTAACGTGTCTGTTCTTCGATGGAAACATGTTTCTGTGCCGTACAGTGCGAGATAACAGTTTTCAGTTTTCCTGTATTCCTAATTGAGTGAGCAACATACATGTGATTCTGTTTTAAAGTAGTGCTTTCCTTTTCTGTTCTTTTGTTCGAAACTTCTTCCTGTGCTGTACAGTGCAATATATAACTTTTCAGTATTCCTGTATTCCTAATTGAGCAAGCGACATACATGTGATTCCGTTTAAAAGTAGAGCTTTGCTATTCTATTCTTTCGTTCGAAACTTGTTCCTGTGCTGTACAGTGTGATATATCACTTTTCAGGTTTCCTGTATTCCTAATTAAGTAAGTGACACACATGTGATTTATTTCCAATTAGTGCTTTGAGTTTATGTACTTTTGTTGGAAACTTGTTCCAGTTAGAACAAGTTAGAGTTAGTGTTTGGGTTAGGGTTAGGGTTAGGTTTAGAGTTAGGTAGGTTTTACGATTAGGGTTAGGTTAGGGTTAGGTGTTAGGGTTAGGGTTAGAGTTAGGGTTAGGGTTAGGTTTACGGAGTTAGGGTTAGGGTTAGGGTTAGGGTTAGTGGGTTGGGGTTAGGGTTAGGTTTAGGTTATATAAATTTTCAGTTTTCCTGTTATAATAATTGAACAGGTGACACATTATGTTAATTAGTTTACAAAGTTGTGCATTGCTTTTCTGTTCTTTCCATGAAAACTTGTTTCTGTGCAGTACAGTTGATATATCACTTTTCAGTTTTCCTGTATTCCTAATTGAGCGAGTGACACACATGTGATTTAGGTTACAAAAGTAGTGCTTTGCATTTCTGTTTTCCTTTTGGAAACTTGTTTCTGTGCTGTACAGTGTGATATATCACTTTTCAGTTTTCCTGTATTCCTAATTGAGCGAGTGACATACATGTGATTCCGTTTAAAAGTATAGCTTTGCTATTCTGTTCTTTAATCAAACTTGTTCCTGAGCTGTACAGTGCGATATATCACTTTTCAGGTTTCCTGTATTCCTAATTAAGTGAGTGACACACATGTGATATAGTTTCCAATTAGTGCTTTGAGTTTATGTTTTTTTTAATTGGGAAACTTGTTCCTGTTAGGAACAAGTTAGTGTTAATGTTAGGGTTAGTGTTAGAGTTAGGGTAGGTTTAGGGTTAGGGTTAGGGTTAGGGTTAGGTAAGCTTTGTATCACTTTTTCATTTTCCTGTTATAATAATTCAGCAGGCGACAGGTATGAGAATTAGTTTACAAAGTTGTGCTTTGCGTTTCTGTTCTTTCGATGAAAACTTGATTCTTTGCCATACAGTTCGATATATCACTTTTCAGTTTTCCTGTATTCCTAATTGAGCGAGCAACACACATGTGATTTAGTTTACAAAGTAGTGCTTTGTTTTATGTTCTTTCATTGGAAACTTGTTTCTGTTTGGAACAAATTAGGTTAGGATTTGGGTTGGGGTTAGGGTTACGGTTAGGGTTAGGGTTAGGGTTATGGTTAGGGTTAGGTTTATGTTAGGTTTAGGTTAGGGTAGGGTTAGGGTTAGTGTTAGGGTTAGGGTTAGGGTTAGGGGTTTAGGGTTAGGTTTTAGGGTTAGGGGTTAGGGTTAGGTTAGGGTTAGCGTTATAGCATTTTTTCAGTTTTCCTGTTATAATATTTGAACAGGCGCAGGCGATATGAATTAGTTTACAAAGTTGTGCTTTATGCGTTACTGTTCTTTCGATAAAAACTTGATTCTTTGCCATCGAGTTGATATATCACTTTTCAGTTCTCCTGTATTACTAATTGAACGGCGACACACATGTGATTTAGTTTACAAAGTAGTGCTTTGCTTTTCTCTTCTTTCATTGGAAACTTGTTCCTGTGCTGTACAGTCACGATATATCACTTTTCACTTTTCCTGTTGTAATATTTGAACTGGCAACACGCGCGTGGTTCGTTTACAAAGTGTGCTTTGTGTTTCTGTTCTTTGATGAAAACTTGTTTCTGTGCTGTACAGTGAGAGATAACACTTTTCAGTTTTCCTGTATTTCTTATTGAGTGAGCTACACACTTGTGATTCTGTTTACAAAGTAGTGCTTTGTTTTTCTTTTTCATTCAAATTTGTTTCCGTGATGTACAGTGCGATATATCACTTTTCAGTTTTCCTGTATTCTTAACTGAGCAAGTGACACACATGTGATTTAGTTTACAAAATAGTGCTTTGTGTTTTATATTCTTTAGTTGGATACTTGATCCTGTTAAGAACGAGTTATGGTTAGGAATAGGTTTAGGTAGGGTTAGGGTTAGGGTTAGGGTTAGGGTTTTTGGGTTAGTTTTAGTGTTAGGGTTAGTGTTAAGGGGTTAGTGTTAGGGTTAGGGTTAGGTTTAGGGTTAGGTTTTAGTGTTAGGCTTAGGGTTACGGGATTAGAGTTAGGGTTAGGGTTAGGGTTAGGTTAGGGAGTTATAGTTAGGGTTAGGCTTAGGGTTATACCACTTTTCAAGTTTCCTGTTATAATAAAATGAACAGGCGACACATATGTGAATTAGTTTACAAAGTTGTGCTTTGTTTCTGTTCTTCGATGGAAACTTGTTTTATTTGCCATACAGTGCGAGATATCACTTTTCAGTTTTCCTGTATTCCTAATTGAACGAGCAACACACATGTGATTCCCGTTTAAAAGTCAGGCTTTGCTTTCTGTTCTTCTGTTAGAAACTTGTTTCTCTGCTATACAGTGTTATATATCACTTTTTAGTTTTCTGTTATAATAATTGAACGGGAACCTAACATGATGTGAATTAGTTTACAGAGTTGTGATTTGCCTTTCTGTTCTTTTCGTGGAAACTTGTTTCTGTGCTGTACAGTCTTGTGATAACACTTTTCAGTTTTCCTGTATTAGTAATTGAGTAGGCGACACATGTGATTCTTTTTAAAAGTAGTGCCTTGCTTTTCTGTTCTTTTGTTGGAAACTTGTTTCTGTGTTGTATGGTGCGATATATCACTTTTCAGTTTTCCCTGTATTAATAATTGTCAGTGACACACATGTGATTTAGTCTACAAAGTAGTGCTTTTGCTTCTCTGTTCTTTCATTAGAAACTTGTTCCTGTGCTGTACAATGCGATATCACACTTCAGTTTTCCTGTATTCCCCTGAATTGAGCCAGCCACACACATTTGATTCAGTTTACAAAGTAGGTGGCTGCGTTTATGTTCTTTCGTTGAAAACTTGTTCCTAACAGGATCAAGTTAGGATTAGGTTCAGGTTAGGTTTAGGATTAGGGTTGGGGTAGGGTTAGCAGTTAGGGTTAGGGTTAGTGCTTAGGGGTTAAGGTTTTTAGGGTTAGGGTTCACGGGTTTGGGTTTGGGTTATATCACTTTTCAGTTTTCCTGTTATAATAATTGTAGGGGACACATGTGAATTAGTTTAAAGTTGTGCTTTGCTTTTTCTTCTTTCTTTGAAACTTATTCCTGTGCTGTAAATAGTGTTATATCACTTTCAGTTTTCCTGTATTCCTAATTAAGCGAAAGTGAAAATATATGATTTAGTTTACAAAGTAGTGCTTTTCGTTTATGTTCTTTAGTTGGGAAACTTGTTCCTAACGCGACAACAGGAACAAGTTTAGGAGTTAGAGGTTAGGATTAGGGTTAGGTTTAGGGTTAGGGTTAGGTTAGGGTTAGTGTTAGGGTAGGGTTAGGGTTAGGACTTATATCAGGTTTAGGGTTATAATAATTGAACAGGCATACGTGTTAGAGTTAGGGTTAAAGTTAGTGTTAGTGTTGTTATAGGATTGGGGTTAGGTTTCTGTTGAGTTAAGTTTATATCACCTTTCAGTTTTCCTGTTATAATAATTGAACGAGCATCACGTATGTGAAATTAGTTTAAAAAGTGTGCTTTGCTTTCTGTTCTTTCTGCTCGAAACTTGTTTCATTCACTACAGCGAGATATCACTTTTCAGTTTTCCTGTATTCCTAATTGAACGGTAAATACACATGTGATTCAGTTTAAAAAGTAGTGCTTTGCTTTTGTCTTCTTTCATTGAAAACTTGTTTCTGTGCACTAAAGTGGGAGATAACACTTTTCAGTTTTCCTGTTTCTAATTGAGCCAGGCGTACAAACATGTGATTTAGTTTACAAAGTTGTGCTTTGCGTTTGTTCTTTGTTGGAAACTTGTTTCGTGCTGTAAAAAGTGAAATATCACTTTTCAGTTTTCTCCTGTATTCTAAATGAGTGCCGAACACAAATGATATTTAGTTTACAAAGTTGAACTGCTTTGCTTTTCTCTTCTTTTATTTGAAATGTTTTTCTGTAGGCTTTAGGTTAGATTTCTACTTTAAGTTTATTTGTATTCCTAATTGGTTAGGCAAAAACACATTTTAGATTAGTTTACAAGTTGTGATTTACATTTCCTTGTTGGCAGGCTAGGGTTTTCAAGGGGCTATACTACATTTCAACTTGTATTCTTAATTGAACAGGTGACACACATGTGATTTAGTTTCAAAGTTGTGTTGTCATTTTCTTCTCTTTCATTGAAAACTTCTTTCTGATCTAAAATTTATCATTTTTCAGTTTTCCTGTATTCTTAATTGAATGGAAGCTACACAAATGTGAATTAGTTTACAAAGTTGTGATTTGTATTTCTATTCTTTTGATGAAAATTGTTTCTGTGTGCACTACAGTGGGAGATATCACTTTTCAGTTTTCCTGCATTCCCTAATTGAGCGAGCGACACATATGTGACTTAGTTTATTAATTAGTGCTTTGCTTTTCTGTTCTTCTCGCTGGAAACTTGTTTCTGTGCACTAAAGTGGGGATATATCACTTTTCAGTTTTCCTGTTATAATAATTGAACGGGCGACATGTAAAATTAGTTTGAGTGTGCTTTTCATTTCTGTTCTTTTGTGGAAACTTCTTTCTGTGCTGTAGAGTCCAGATATCACTTTCAGTTTTCTGCATTCCTAATTAAGCGGGCTATAAACATCTTATCAAATTACAAAGTTTTGCTTTAAATTTCTGTTCTTTCGCTGTAACGGATAAGGGTACAGTCGGGAGGTATATTTTCCAGTTTCCTGTAGGTCCTAGGTTGAGCAGTTGGCCTTTCTGTTTTGTTTCCAAAAACTTGTTTCTGTGGGGTTAGTGAGTTATATCACTTTTCAGTTTTCTGTATTCCTAATTGAACAGGCTACACACATGTGATTCAGTTTACAAAGTAGTGCTTTGCTTTCTGTTATTTCGATCGAAACTTGTTCCTGGTGCTGTAGAGTAAATATATCACTTTTCAGCTTCTTCCTGTTATAATAATTGAACGGGCGACACATGTGATTTAATTTACAAAAAGCTGAACTTTGGCGCTTATGTTCTTTCGCTCGGTGCTGCCCCTGTTCAGTACAGTTTAGGGGCTTACGCTTAGGTTAGGTTAGGTGGTTAGGGCTGAAGTGAGCGAGGCTAGGCTAGGCTAGGTGATGCAGGCTAGGGGCTAGTGCTTTTGCTAGTCTGTTCTTTCATTGGAAACTTGTTCTGTGCTGTAGCGCGATATATATCCTTTCAGTTTTTCCAGTTATAATAATTGAACGGTAGGCCAGGGGTTAGAATTAGTTTACGGCTTTATCACACCTTTCGCTCGAACTTGTTTCTGTGAGTATTGAACGCATATATCACTTTCAGTTTTCCTGTAGTTCCTAATTGAGCTGAGCGATGCTCTACACATGTGATTTTAACTTGTTTCTTTACTGAACAGTGCGATATTATGTTCAGCTTTCCTGTTATAATAATTGAACGGGCGGTTTAGCTGAATCTAGTATACAAGGTTGTGCTTTATGCTGGGTTTTCTTAGGTTGCCCGAAAGTTGTTTGCTTAGGCAGGAAAGGTTAGGCACTTTGTGGGCTAGGTATAGGTTGAACGGGCCAGGTAGGAATTAGGTTTAAGGTGTTGTGTTTATGCTTCTGTTCTTTCGTCTCAAAAGGGTTTCTGTTACTGGCAGGTTATCACTTTCAGCTTCCAAGTTATAATAATTGAACAGGCGACATCGCAGAGGTGAAATAGTTTATAAAAGTGTGCTTTATGCTTCTGTTATTCTCGTGAAAAAACTTGTTTCTTTGACTTATTGGTGCGATATATCACTTTTCAGTTTTCCTGTTATAATAATTGAATGGGCGATACGTGACAGGAATTAGTTTACAAAGTTGTGCTTTATGCTTCTGTTATTTCGATGGAAACTTGTTTCTGTTGCTACAGTGAGAGTGATCACTTTTCAGTTTCCTGGCATTCCCACTGAGCCAACGCGATACACATGTGATTCCGCTTACTAAATTAGTGCTTATTTTTCTGTTCCTTTCATTGAAACTTGTTCCTGTGCTGTAGAGCGATAAATATAACTTTTTCCGTTTTCCAGTATTCTAATTGAACGGGCGATTAATGTATGTGAATTAGCTTATAAAGTGGAACTCATGCTTTATGTTCTTTCGCTTGAAACTTGCTCTCTTTGCAAGTGCCAGCTTTGAATGTTTAGGTTTCAGCCTTCTCCCTGTATTCCTAAAGAGCGAGTGCCAGGGCCACGGGTTTAGGCCAGGGCCAGGGGCTGTGCTTAGGCTTATGTGCTTCTTCGCTGTAAACTCTGCCCCTGAATGCTAGGCTTGCGCTAGGCTTAAGAAATCACACTTAGCTCTCTCCTCCCGCGATAGGCGGAACAGGCCAGGTTATGGTTAGGCAGGGCAGGCGCAGTTCTAGGTTAGGCTTATTCCAGGCAGGGTTGGGTCTGGCCGTTAGGGCTAGGCTATATCACTTTCAGCTCTTTCCTTCATAATAACTGAACAGGCGCATTACCGGGTGAAATTAGTATATTGTGTAGTTCTTATGCTTTCTGTTCTTTCTGCCTCACTTGTTTCTTTGACGTACAAAAAGGTATATATCATTTTCTTTCAGTTTTCCTGTTATAATAATTTGACGGGCGACACGACAGAAATAGTTTACAAAGTTGTGCTTTATGCTTCGTTCTTTCTGCTCGAAAGTTGTTTGTGTTCAGTACAGTGCCATATATCACTTTTCAGTTTTCCTGTTATAATAATTGAACGGGCAAATAATGATGTGAATTAGTTTACAAAGTTGTAGCTTTCCGCTTTGTTATTTCGATGAAAACTTGTTTCTGTTGCCATACAGTGAGAGTATATCACTTTCAGTTTTCCTGCATTCCTAATTGAGCGAGCGACACACACATGGATTCCAGCTTACAAATTAGTGCTTTGTTTTTCTGTTCTTTCATTGGAAACTTGTTCCTGTGAAGTAAAAGTGATATATCACTTTCAGTTTTCCTGTATTCCTAATTGAACGGGCGACATGTATGTGATTTAGCTTTACTAAAGGAACTTTATGCTTATATGCATCTGTTTGTTGGAAACTTGTTCCTGTTGTACAGGGTGGCTAGGCTTAGGTATATCACTTTTCAGTTTTCCTGTATAATAATTGAACAGGAGGCATTAGGCTAGAATTAGTTTACAAAGTTGTGGAATGGTTTCTGTTCTTTCAATGGAAACTTGTTTCTGTGTTAGGCCAGGCACAGTGAGATATCACTTTTCAATTTTCCTGTATTCCTAATTGCTTAGGCCACACATGGGATACCGGCTTACAAATTAGTGCTTTGCTTTTCTGTTCTTTGATGGTTAACTTGTTCCCCTGTAAAGTGCGCTATATCACTTTTCAGTTTCCTTGTTATAATAATTGAACTGGCAAATAAATTTTGAATTAGTTTACAAAGTTGTGCTTTAAGCTTTGTGTTCTTTCGATCTAAACTTGTTTCTGTGCTGTACAGTGTATATATCACTTTCAGTTTTCCCTGTTATAATAATTGAAAGGGCTAAACATATGTGAATTAGTTTACAAAGTTGTGCTTTGGGTTCTGTTCTTCTGCTGAAAACTTGTTTCTGTTGACGACAGTGCGATATATCATTTTCAGTTTTCCTGTTATAATAATTGAACGGGCTTAACGTATGTGAATTAGTTTACAAAGTTGTGCTTTATGCTTCTGTTATTTTCGATGAAAACTTGTTTTGTTCATACAGTGCGTATATCACTTCAGTTTTCCTGCATTCGTAATTGAGCGGGCGCATACGTGATGTGAATCAGTTTACTAATTGTGCTTATGCTTCTGTTCTTCTCGATGAAACTTGTTTCTGTGCCATAAGCAGTGAGATAACTTTCAGTTTTTTCCAGTTATAATAATTGAACGGGCTACACGCATGTGAATTCAGTTTGCAAATTTGTGCTTTATTTTTCTGTTCTTTCGCTCGAAACTTGTTCCTGTGCTGTAGAGTGCGTATATATCACTTTCGCTTTTCCCTGTATTCCTAATTGAGCGAGAGCTGACACATGTGATTTAGTTTAAAGTTGTGCTATGGAGAAATATGCCCCTTTCATTGTAAACTTGTTTCTAGGTTTAGGTTAGATATCACTTTTCAGTTTGGTTATATTAGCTGAACGGGCTACACATGCGATTACTTTTTACAAACTGTGAGTTGTTTTAGGAAGTGTGTTTAGGCGCAAAGAAGGTATATATCACATTTCAGTTTTCCTGGTATAATAATTGAACAGGAGACACGATGAATTAAGTTACAAAGTGTGCTTTGCTTTTCTGTTCTTTTCGGTTTCTGGCTGTACAAAGTATATATCACTTTTCAGTTTTCCTGTTATAATAATTGAACGGGCACGTATGTGAATTAGTTTACAAGGCTTGTTTATGCTTTTCTGTTCTTTCGCTGGAAAATTGTTTCTGTTCAGTACAGTGCGCATTACAGTTTTCCTTTTATAATAATTGAACAGTTTTCACATTTGAATTATTTACCAATTGTGCTTATGCTTGCTTTTTCGTGAAAACTTGTTTCTGTGCCACTACAGTGCGATATATCACTTTTCAGTTTTCCCTGCATAATAATTGAACGGGCAAATATTTATGTGATATTAGTTTACCAAAGTTGCGCTTTGGCTTTTCTTTCTTTCATTGAAACTTGTTTCTGTGCTGTAAAGTGGGAGATATAACTTTTCAGTTTCCAGTTATAATAATTGAACAGCTTACATACATGTGGGATTAGTTTACAAAGTAGTGCTTTGTCTTTTCTGTTCTTTTCATCGAAACTTGTTTCTGTGCTACAGTGCAATATATCACTTTTCCGCTTTCCTGTATTCCTAATTGAGCGAGCGACACACATGATTTAGTTTACTAAGCTGAACTTTGAGCTTATAAAAAGCTTTCGCTGTAAACCTGCCCCCTGAAATGCTAGGTTTAGGCTTGTGCTTAGGCTAGGGCTAGGCTAGGGTTAGTTGTGCTAGGCTAGGTTAGGGTTAGGCCAGGTAGGGTTAGGCTAGGCTTAGCTAGAAGTTGTTCCTAGGCTAGGGCCAGGTAGTTAGGTTATATCACTCAGTTTTCCTTTATAAGATTGAACAGGCAAACACGATTGATTTAGTTTACAACTAGTTCTTATGCTTCTGTTCTTTCCCTGAAAACTTGTTTTGACGACAGTGATATATATCACTTTTCAGTTTTCCTGTATAATAATTGAACGGCGACACGATGTGAATTAGCTTACAAATTTGTGCTTTGCTGCTTCTGTTCTTTCTTTGAAAACTTGTAACTGTGCAGTACAGTGCGTATATATCACTTTTCAGTTTTCCTGGTATAATAATTGAACGGGCTTACGATGTATGTGAATTAGTTTACAAAGTTGTGCTTTGGCGCTTATTCTTTGTTGAAAATTTGTTTTTGCTGTACAGTGGGAGATATCACTTTTCAGTTTTCCTGTATTCAAAATGAGCGAAATACACACATGTGATTTAGTTTACAAATTTGTGTTTGTGTTTATGTTCTTGTAAACTTGTTCCTAGGAAAAAATTTAGGTTTAGGTTTAGGTTAGTTAGGCAGTGTTAGGTTTAGGTTAGTTAGGTAGGGCTAAGAAGTAGGTTGCGGTAGGGTTAGGTAGGTTAGGTTAAAGGGTTAGGTTAGCAAGGCTAGGCTAAGAAGAAGAAGTTATATCACATTTTAGTTTTCCTCTATAATAACAGAACAACACGATGAAACATTTAATTTAGTACAAAGTAGTTCTTTATGCTTTCTGTTCTTTCGCTGAAACTTGTTTCTTTTGCCGCACAGCGCGAAAGATATATCACTTCTTTCAGTTTTTCCTAGAGTCTGTAATTGAGCGAAATGACACACTTGTGTGATTTTAGTTTAGAATGTACATTTTGCCTTTCTATTCTTTTGTTGGAAACCTGTCTTGTTAGGACAAGTTAGGTAGGCTTAGAGTTAGTGTTAAGGGTATATCACTTTTCAGTTTCATGTATTCCTAAATGAGCTAGTGACACACATGTGATTTAGTTTACAAAGTAGTGCTGTTTCTTTCTGTCTTCTGAAAAAAACTTGTTCCTGTGCTGTATAGTGTGATATACTCACATCAGTTTTCCTGTATTTCTAAATGGAGCGTTTATTAATAATTTAGATTTAGTTTAGAATGTAATACTTTATGCTTATTCTTTTGTTGGAAACTCTGTTCCTTGTTAGAATGCTAGGGTTACGGTTAGAGTTGGGGTGTTAAGGGTATATCACTCTTCAGTTTCATGTATTCCTAAATGAGCTAGTGACACACATGGATTTAGTTTACAAAGTAGTGCTTTGCTTTTCTGTTCTTTCGTTGGAAACTTGTTCCGTGCTCTACAGTGCAATATATCACTTTTCACTCTGCATTCTTCACTGAGCGATTGGACACACATTTGATTTAGTTTACAAAGTAAAGTGCTTTATGCTTATGTTCTTCGTTGGAAACTTGTTCCTGTTAGAACAAGTTACTGTTAGGTTAGGCTAGGTTAGGTTAGGTTAGGGTTGTGGTTAGGGTTAGGCTAGGGTTAGTGGTTGGGCGTTAGGATAGGGGTTAAGGTTAGGTTAGTTATATCATCGCCTAGTTTTCCTGTTTTAATAATTGAAACAGGAGGCATGTGGCGTGAATTAGTTTACAAAGTTGTAGGAACAAGTAGGGTTTAGGGATTGGGACAGTGTTAGGTTAGTATTGTCGTATTTAGGTTAGGTTAGTTAGATGTTAGGGCTAGGGGTTAGGATTAGGTAGGTTTAGGGCGCCAGTGGTTGCGGATATGGTTATGGTTAGGTTCTATCACTTTTCAGTTTTCCTAAGTTAAAATAATTGAACTGGCAACACGATGTGAATTAGTTTACAAAGTTGTGCTTGTACTTCTGTTCTTCAATGAAACTTGCTTTGCTGTCCAGTTCGATATATCACTGGCAGTTTTCATGTATTCCTAATTGATGAGCTATTACATGTGATTTAGTTTAAAGTAATTCCTTGCATTTGTTCCTCTGTTGTAAAAATGTTTCTGTCCTGTACAGCAAGTATATATACTTTTCAGTTTTCCTGTTATATTAATTGAACGGCTTACACGTATGTGAATTAATTCTACAAAGTTGTGCTTTGCATTTGTTCTTTCGATGGAAACTTGTTCTCTGTGCCACAAGAAAAGTAGATAGAAGTTTTAGTTTTCCTGTATCTCTAATTGAGCGGTGACACACATTTGATTTAGCTTACAAAGTAGAGCTGTATGTGCTTGTTCTTCAGTTGGAAACTTGTTTCTGTGCAGCACAGCGATATATCACCTTTCAGTTTTCCTGTATCCCAAACGGTTTGCATACGTGTGATTTATGTCTTGTTGAAAACGCTTTCCCGTTAGAACAAGTTAGGGTTAGGTTAGGTTTGTGTAAGAAAAGTAGTTGTGGTTAGGTTAAGGTTAGGTGTTAGGTTAGGTTAGGCTAGGTTAGGTTAGGCCAGGTTAGGTTGAAGAACAGGGAGGGCCAGGGTTAGGTTATTGTTACAGTTGAAG
>JAEOAE010000309.1:0-29508 GCA_036365155.1 Meriones psammophilus | reverse complement strand
ATAACATTGTTTTGTTTTCTTTAGTATTTTTGTTTTTCTGGATTTTACGGTCCTTTTCTTTTTTGATTTAGGTTTTTTATTGTTGTTGTTGTTTTGCTAATTTCTTCCTTTTGGTAAGAGAGTGAGAATATAAGCAAGTACACCTAAAGTTCGGTGGGTAGGGAGGATCTGGGGTAGAGGGGAAAGAAAATGATCAAAATGTGTTGCATAAAAAACATTTTTAAAATTAAAGCAACAACAAATACTCAGAAGTTTTTATAATCCCGGTACTGAAAGGATGAGGAAGGAAGACTACAAAATTCAAAGTCACCTGGATCCAAATGGAGCATATGAAACCAGCCTGCTCTATAGATTGAGAGCCCCCTATGTCAACCTGTACCATAGCCCTCCCTACCAAAAGAAGGTTATTGAAAGCTGGGTTGGTGGCAGACACTTAAATATAGTTCCTGCTACTCAGGAAGCTGAGATATGAGCTCTGCTTGAGCACAGGAGTTCTCAAAGAGCCTGGAAAACATAGTAAGATCCCAGATCAGAGGCAAGACAAAAATCCTTGATTTCTAAAAATTAATGAGGGTTGTAGCTGCTTTTCAATGTCATCCCACTTTTATTACATATGTGAGGCTCTGTTTCCTAATATGTTGTGGCCCATGAAAGAAGTCAAAAAAGTGAGTAATGATTGGATCTAGTGAACCAGAGAGAAAAGAATGGTTTGAGACCCAGAGGGAAAAAATGGTTGTAGCCTGGGCTAGCAGTGTAGTGGTGAGTAGCTAGATAGGAGATGTGAAGAATGAGCAGATTATAATGTCCTGGACAACCAGGTTCTGAGTAGAAAAGCACACAATAAATTGAGTGCACTGTAGAGAAGAGAGCAGGGATAAGTCTAGAGACTGGCAAATGTAAAGCTGGAGGAAGGGTTCATGGCTGTCTAGAGAGGATATCTTGACACTTGGATATTGAGAGAATGGAGATGCTGCATTTGGCAAAAAAATGAGCAGTTGGCCCTAAAAATAATCTGATATGTTACATTCATTGGAATGGTGAGATATGCAATAATAATGTCCTCTAAGCAACACACAGAAGGTCTGTCCATCCAGAAATGACAACTCTTTTGGCTTGCTTCAGTGTAAACTGATGGCCATCAGCTGTGTCCAGCCTAAAACGTGCCTGGGCCACATATCTATCTTTGGCCTAAGTTTAAGGACAAAGAAAACTTCAGAGGTCAGAGCTGCTATGAGGTTGAAGGAAGCACTCTGCCAGTTAACTGCTAGGATTTCAGTAGAGCACACAGGCCTGGTCCTTTAGCTGGATGGCTAGGACAGAACGAAGGGGAACCAGCAGGTGACCTCATCATGTGCATACCTCCTTAGGGTCAGAAACCTTGGTCCAACCAGACTCCTTCATCCCCTTGGAGTCTCCAGTATCCACTGAACTGATGAACATGCAAAAAATGTGCAATCAAGTCCCATGCAAATGAGCAGCATATACCCAGTATTGCATTTTTCAAGGTTTGTTGCAATGGCTTTCTGCTGGGAACGTCCTCATGTTTTTGTGCACTATCAGCTGAAAGGTTAGTAGTTGATTTGTATAATGGAAATTGATTCCATCAAGCAATTGAGAGAAATGGAAGCTCAAAAAGAGCGCTGGAAGGCTAGCACAGGGCAGCACCTATCAAGACTGCGTGGGCAGGCTGCATACTGCTACTTTCTGATTGACTCTATTTAGGGCTACCAACCACCAGCAGAGTGAGCTGAGTAAACACTGTCACAGGTACAGTGAACTACCACTAGGGTTCTTGGAGGCTAGGTTGCATGAGAAACTAGGACTAGTATAGTCTAAGGATTGGTATGGTATTAGCACATGTCTCCAGCAGCACCTTCATCCAATTTGCAAGTCACACCTTGCCTTTTGCCTTCTTCCAGAACCCACACTGCCAATAACTCTAGCCAGAGACTTAGGCACCAAGAGTATCATTTATTTATTTATTAAAATTAAACTTGTTACCTGCCACTCATGAGGATAGACCCTCAGAGAATAAATCATGAACACCCCTCTTATGAGGGGACACATTCAGCAACATGTTACAACATGTAGAGGGAGCAGCCACTCTAACTCATGGCTGCATAGAGGGATTGACAATTATCCAGAGGGGATGGGCAATGACCCAGAATAATATCAGGATAGGGAATTCAGAATAAAAGCACTCCAGGGTAACTGAACTGTAAATGCATATTGAGGCATAAGGAAAATGGACATGGGAGCCCCCACATCCACTTGCAGACACTTTTCACTTTCGTGGTCGTGTCCCTTTGCATTTCCCCTTACTTAATGCTGTGTTTTCAGCAGCATGAACAGGTTGGCCTGATGACATGGGCACATCAGGAGACCTAGGCTTTGCAGATATACTTGGCAGGCTGGGCTCATTCTGTGAGTGTAGCGTATGGCGTTTCCTACGTGGCTTACCCTGTGACATACATATAAATCTGTTTTTTCTCTTTTTCCTTTGTTTCGCCAGCAGATATGCAGCCCGCCTCTCCTCAGCCTCCTTGTTGGTAATATTTTGCTAAGATTGACACTCAGGCTCCTGCTCTGGCTCGGGCTCCAGCTGGGGCTCCGACTTAGGCTTAAGCTGGGTCTTGGGCTCCAGCTCTGACTGAGTCTGTGCCTCAGGGTCGTGATCATGCTCAGGTTCCTGCTCTGGCTGGGGTTTGGCCTCTGTCTCAGCCTCTGTCTCAGTATAGCTCTGTGTCTCTGGCTCAGACTGGGGCTCGGCCAAAACCTCTGGCTGAGGTTCAGGCTGCCTCTCAGGCTCAGACTGGGGCTTGGCCTCTTGCTCTTGCTGGGGCTCATTCTCTCGGTGCAGCTCCCCCTCTGGATCAGGCTTTGGCTCTGGCTCTGGCTCTGGCTCTGGCTCTGGCTGCAGCTTGGGCTCAGGCTGTGGCTTGGGCTCCAGCTCGGCCTGCAGCTCTCCTTCTGGCTCGGTCACAGGCTCCTGCTCTGGCTCTGGCTGTGGCTTGTGCTCAGGTTGCGGTTTTTGTTCAGCCTGAGGCTCGGTCTCTGCCTGAGTTTGCAGCTCCGGGTCTGGCTCCAGCTCTGCCTCTGCCTCTGGCTCTGGCTTAGGCTCACTTGATGGATAGTTGGAAGTTCCATAAAGATCCCACAGGTTACAATCATCAGCTGAACTGAGAATGGAATTAATACTTTGAAGCAGTTCTCTTTCATACTCAAGTATTTGGTCCTCATCACAGGAATCATCTGAAATTCAAGGGATATATGTAAATACGCTTCTTCTACCCACTCTGTACATACAGACATCAGCAGGATATTGAACACAAACTAAGCTGAAGTAGTTGAATGTTTGGGCATTCTGAATCACAGTTAAAAAACATAGTTTTAGATAGTGCCCTCTATTCTGTATTTTCCTGAGAGAAGTGACTGATAAACTAGCAATGAAAATAGGATTCCCATTTTAAAATCCTACTGTCTAAAGAGCATGAGGTACTTACTCAATTGTTCCTTAACACAAATCTGATGCCTTGTGGGCCATAGCCGAGTAAGGGTAATTACTTCAATAAAGCAGTATTTCATGTATATCAAGTTAAAATTCTCTAGCTTAGAAAAGTTCTTTATTTAGACACTGTGGTCCAGCTGGACTTTTGGTGCTTGCTGCCTTATACAATAAGTTATGGAGTAGATAGTAGATCTTTAACAGTTTTCACTGTTAACCTCTGCTAACCCGAGTCTCCACCCAGCTGGAAAGAAGGTAGAGTAATGCTTCTTACTCTCTCCTCTTTCTTGTCCATAAAGGATGAAAAGAGAAGCAGAGGGAGGAGCAGAATTTTAGGCAGATAGAACTAACCAAATCTAAGGCAACAGGAAGTTGCAGTTGTGTTAGAAAATCAACCATGGTTTAGGGACCCCAGCACACGATGGAGAAAGAAAAGGGGGCACTGGCTACAAAATCATCACAAAATTTAGGTTTGCAGAGGCAGATCCTAAAACAGCCACATGTGGCAAGGCTTCAGAGCTCAGCTGTTTCTCTAAGCAGAAATGATACTTGCCTTTTTTGCTCATTTCTTAGATCTTAGCTTTCTTTTCTTCAATGGGAGATCCAGTGTCAGAAACTGAGTGAGTCACCACACAGCTAAGTTGTAAGGTAGAAAAAGAAACCAAGAAAATATGAGCACAGTATTCTTCTCTTCAGGAAATTTCCCCTACTTTCTACAATAAGCATGATTACTTGTTAAATTTTGGGTGTTTCCTACACCAACTCTGTTTCCCTTCACTAGATTTGTTATATCTTTCAATTATTCCTCATTTTCCATGTTTCTATACACCTTTTCACTGCTCTTACAAAAGAAGACATCTTATAGAAGTCACAATCTGAACAAAGCAAAACCATACTCCAACTGAGCAAGTAACTCAATGTCTACTGTCTGGTATCCAGTCATGATCTTCTCCAGCTCTGTAGCATGCCCAGCTTGTCTCCAAAGATCAGGATAGCTCTGCTCCATTACTGACACTGTTCTTGGTGCTTGTTCCATAACACTGGCATCTCCAAATGGCTGGAGTCTCTTGCTTCAACTGGGCTGCACTCCTAACAATAGCCTCTCCTGGGTTCTCTTAGAGAAATGCAGCTCTGCCACACAGTGCCAAGCCTCAGCTGTTTTTCATGACACATTCATGACTAAATAAACAGTACCAACTGTGTGACTCTTGGAGAATAGCAGGTTCTGCTGTCAGCACAAGGTAAAACCAGACAAAAGTCTCTGGATCACCACTTCTGTGTGCCAATTCTGAGAAAACACTTTCCAGACTATTTCACCTCAGTACTGGTGGTCTCTTCTTTATTATGGCTAATTTCTCAGCTCTAGCTTTCCAACATCAATTATCCCAGCAAAGGAAAGGATTTTTCTTTAGTTAGGCTAGTATCTTGTTAATCACAGCCAGTTCTTCAGCCCCAGCTGCCGACAACCACAGATTCTTAACTCAAGACATGAAACAGTACCAATAGAGACCTTAAATGACTTCCAATCTTCCCTCTGGAACTTCACAAACCAGGCCTCCATCATCTGCATTTTTCTCCACATTAACCTTCTGTGTTCCCAGGAAAGAGCTCACCCATGTTTGAACACTCAATAGATTTTCTAGCCCTCAATGTTCCAAATTCCTTTCAAAATACTCCACAAAGTGACACAGTCAGGTCTTTCATATTAACCACCTTGGTTACCTTTTCTGTCTCATTTAGGGTTACTGTTGCTGTGCTGGAACATCACGTCCAAAAGCAACTTGAGAAGAAAGGAGTTTATTTGGCTTATACTTCCTCATCAGTGCTTATCACTGAAAGAAGTAGAATAGGAAAAGGCTAAAAGCTGTAGGCAGGAGCTGAAGCAGAGCCTGCTTACCCACTTGGCATTCTCAGTCTGCTTTCTTACAGAACCCAGGACTACCAGCCCAGGGATAAGCACACCCACCATAGGCTGGGCCCTCACTTCAATCACTAATTAGGAAAAACCTACAGGCTTGCATACTGCCTGATCTTATGGAGGCGTTTTCTCAATTGAGACCTCCCTATTCTAAAATGATTTTAGCCTGTGTCAATGTGCCATGAAGCTCGCCAGCAGCTACTCTTTAGCCCAAGAAATACTGGAAGTTACAGAAATTTTTCCTCAGGCCTCCAAGGTCTAGGTTTACAGGCCTGCATCCCTGTAAGATGTACCTTTCAAAATCATCATTGTCGGGGGAGGTGTATAGTGTGTGTAGCTGTTCATGCACCACAACACATAAGTGGAAGTTATAGGACAACTTTGTGAAGTCAAGTGACCCTTTACATGGGTCCTGGGGATGAAAATCAAGTTATCAGACTTGTGTTTCAAGTACCTTAACCCAGTGATCCATTTCTGGACATGAAACACATTTACTATGGAAGAAAAACACTCCAAATCCTTGTTACAAAATA
Organism: Meriones psammophilus; assembly: GCA_036365155.1. Taxonomy (NCBI): domain Eukaryota; kingdom Metazoa; phylum Chordata; class Mammalia; order Rodentia; family Muridae; genus Meriones; species Meriones psammophilus. Next base: position 23,552 of record JAEOAE010000309.1, on the reverse strand, counting down.
TTTCTGCATCCACTGTACATACAAATGTTAATCTATTTCTACCATGCATGTTGTCTTCTTTTAGCTGCCAATTTGATGAACCTTTGTTCTCCTACTTACTCCCCTAGCCTTAAAGAACCTTTCTAGGCTGGGTGTGTGGCACATGCATTCAATTCCAGCACCCAGGAGGCAGAGCTGGGCAGATCTCTCTGAGTTCAAGGCCAGCCTGAACATAGTAAGCCCAGGACACCCAATGTACTTAGAGAGGACCTGCATTAGATACATACAAAGAAAATTATTGTCTTCGAGGGGCTGCAGAGAAGGCTCAGCAGGTAAGAATACTTGCTGTTCATCTTGAAAAATATTTTCCTATATTATTGTATTTTATTTTTCTTTCGAGACAGGGTTTCTCTGTGTAACATCTCTGGCTATTCTGCAAACTCACCCTATAAGCCAGGCTGGCCTGGAACTCAGAGAGGCCTGCCTTTCTCTGCCTCTCTAGCACTGGGATAAAAGGCTGTGTACATCATCAAATCGGTCATGATTTTTAATTTTTTTCATGTGTATAGGAATTTTGAACGTGTGAATGTGCATGTACTATGTGCATACAGTGTATTTGCAGTCCAGAAGAGGACAGCAAATCTTTGGGACTGGAGTTACAGATAGTTGTAAGCCACCATGTGGGTGCTAGGAGACAACTTTTGTCTTCTGGAAGATCACCAAGCCATCTTTCCAGCGCTGACACTGGCTGCTCTTGGAGCAGACCATGCTCTGATTCTCAGCACCCACACAGCATATTATAACTAGTGGTAACTGGTTCTAGGGGGTCTAACAACTCTTCTAAGCATCATGGGTACTAAGCACATATATATACAAGCAGGCAAATGCTTTTACAAGTAAAATAAAGACAAATATGTTTTTTAAAACAATATTCTTTTTGGGCATGATGGCACATGCATTTAATCCCACAACTCTGCTAGTTTGATACAAGCCTTGTGTATGTAGTGAGTTATGGGACAGTCAGGGCTACAAAGAGACTCTGTCTGAAACGAAAAGGAAAGAAAAAGAGAAAGGAAGGAAGGGAAAGGAAAGGAAAGGGAAAGGCTTCTCTTAATTTCTAGCACATGGTGATCTTTTGGTTCTCACTCCATTTCTACCTGATCATCACTTTTTCCTCAAATTACTGGGACAGCTCTCTGGAATCTCTAAAAGCTAGGCTAAACACTCTGATATTTATATGATGAGTTATTTGTATTGGTTGTCAATATGATCACAGTACACGTATAAGATCACCATGAGGCAAGATGCAGCATGGATCATAAAAGATCATATCAGGAAAATGTCTACTGTTTTTCTGACTGATTGAGACTATAAATTTCAAAGACATTTTTAAAAACCAACTAGTTGAACATGAATTTTAGAAGTTAAGAAGCAGAGACCACAAGTGCAAAGCCAACCTGTATCTGTACAATGAGATCCAGGACTGCCAGGACTACATAGTGCGACCCTGTCTCAAAAAGACAAAACTAGTCAATCACGGTGATACACATATTTATTCCCATCATGAAAGAGGCAGAAGCAGGCAGATCTCTATGAGTTAGAGGCCAGACTGGACTGTAGAGTGAGTTCCGGGACAGCCAGACCTATCCAGTAAGACTCCATGTATAATATGGTACACACACACACACACACACACACACACACAACCACATACACACATGTATAAAAAGGAAGCAACAGCTGAAGAGTTAAACCATAGCCCAAGACAAGAATCAGATACTTTAAACTGGTAATAAGTCAGACATCCAACATGATGCTGTTGAGAAAATGTGATGTTTATTCTTAAATTTCTTGACCAGAACAATGGGTGAAAAAATGAAAAGTCAAGGTCCAACCATTCTCCTGCTTACCTGGATTCTTCCTGCTCTGACACTGGAGACTTATCTAAATCAAGGAAAGAAAAAGCATTAGGAAGCATCATAAAATCTAGTAGCTCATGTCTTTTACTCTTGAAAACTAGCTTATAAATTACAGCTAACTTGAGACTAGTGACATAGGTCAGGGGTAGAGCACTTGATTGTAATACCTTGGACTTGATGTCCAGCAACAAAGAGAAAGAGAAAGAAAGGGTGGGAGATAGAGGTAAGAGCCAAAATAATCTATGTTTCCTATGAAAGATAGAGTGGAAATGAAAGACCCAGGAACCAAAAAGGGGTAAAGAACACATTAAAAAATGAATATATTCCCTGCTCTTTACAGCAGAGAAATAAAATTCAACAAGCCAGAAAGAACACTAGAAGGGGTCAAACATAGGACCAGATCAAGCCAAGTGTCCCAAATCCCTTATCAGTCATCTCTACAAAGACATTTAATATATGCACACTCCAATCAAAAGATGGCTCTACTTACAGTCCTCAAACTCTTCACTGCTGCTTTTTATAACCATGTTAATAATATAAGTGGAAAAAGAGGATTTTAAACTGAGGCCTACGAACAACAAAGGCAATAAGATATCCACATTTTCAAATAAATGCCAGCAACAACCAGTTTCAAAAATGTAAGGTCAGAAGTAGCTTTACGTGCTCATGTGTGTCCAGTTTTGTCTCTATAGCAAGACCTTACCTCAAAACTAAGAATAGTGTCTTAGATTAGATTCTGGGCTGGCTTTAAACCCCCATGTAGTGGAAGGTGACCTTGAATTTTTATTCTCCTGACTCTCCCATCTGAGAGCTGGGATTCACAGCAGTGTGTCTGCCATTGATTTATGACATGCTGGTGTCTGAAGTGAGTTTGATGCAGGCTAGGCAAATACTCTACCAACTGAGCTACATCTCAGCCCCTATATGTATTTCTTGTTGAAAAACAATTTTTGTTTTTAATTCTATCTGTCTGGCTGTCTATATATGTCTACATATATGAGCTCACATATATAGATATATGTCTTGATAGGAGCTAAGTCCTATCAAGAATGGAGTGGAAGTCATATAATAGTAGGCATGAATTTCATCAGAGTGACTTTCTAGAAATTACTCATATGTAATAAGGTTTTGTGTGCTTCATATAATTATGAGCTTCTGCCTACTAATAGAGATGTATAGGAGTCTGGAATTCTAGAACCTAAGGTTCTTGTTTCTTTATAATTCATATTTAAGACTAACCAAGATCAATAAAATTGAAATGGCTCATTAGTAAGATGTGTTTGCCAGCAAACCTAACAATCTGAATTTTATCCCGTGGACCTACATAGTAAAAGGAGAAAACCAAATGCTTCAAGTTGTCTAATCTCTGATCTCTATACATCTACCATGGCACTTGCATGTCCATACACAAAAAATAAGCAAATGTACCCTATGTTTTTTAAATTAACTGAGAAAGTACAGCATAGTGATTCAGACCTGAAACTCCAATACGGGGAAGGTAAAAGCAGAACAATTCCAAGTTCAAGGCCAGTCTGGGCTACAAAGCAATTCTTAGTTGCACAAAACAATATGCCCATTGGTGGTTTACAACTTTAATCCCAGCACTCAGGAGGTAGGGGCAGGTAGATCTCTGAGTTCAAAGCCAGCCTGGTCTACAGAGGGAGTTCCAGGACAGACAAGGTTAAACAGAGAAACCCTGTCTCGAAAAAAACAAAACATCAAAAAGAAAAACAAAGCAAAAAAAAAAAAAAAACCTAATAAATCAATGAAATGAAAGAAAGAAAAAATAAATGAGTGAATTAGAAGGCAGAAACAGGCCAATCTCTGAGTTCGAAGACAGCCTGATCTATAGAATGAGTTCTAAGCCTGAGTTACACAGGAAAACTTTATCTAGAAAATATATATTTTTTCCTATATATTTTTTCTATATATATATTTTTATATATATATAAAGCGAAAAGCATGTAGTGGACCCGTTATCTACTTTAAGTGTCACATTAGTGAGGTGTAAAGACAAGTACAGCCATCAATTTAACCTCCAACTTTCTGTCGACATCGTTAGTGTTTAATTATTAATTGTTCAACCCCTATTCTCCTGAAAGCTGCTCTCCAAGCCTTGTACCCACAGCCAAACTCTCCCTGCAGTTCCAGCTACCAGGACTGGTGGCCTAGTCTGGTCCAGTCCTTTGGAATGAGATACACCAGGCCTCACTACAGGAGGCTGCTGGCCTTAACAGCTCCTTCCACTAAGCAAAAGCCCCCTCACCTTCCCATTGGCCACTCAGCCAGGGGCTCTCACAGGAGTCCAGTGATATTTCCCACCTCAGACCACCCCTCCCCACAAGCCATGCCCCACCCCATTCTCCCAACTACCCTGCCTAGCTCTGCCCAGTCCCACCACCATCCTCATGCCCACCCTGCCCACAACCATTAGCCCAGCCCTGGCTACACAGCCCCATCTGTCAGCCTGTCCAACCCTGCTCCCTGCAAGTACTGTCTCAGGATCTTGGCATCTTCTAGAAACAAACCTGGAGCTTTGCCTTTTGGACTCCAGGGCGCTTCCATCAATCAGGCTTTGAGACCCCATGCCTCCTGCTGGGCCATAAAGTATTATCCTGCCCATGCTGGCCATTAGTCTCCCCTTGGCCACATATTCCCCCCTTTTTAGCAATCCTAAGCCCCAGGTTACTAGCTAGTCCTCCCAGCACAGCAACCTTCTCCTACCCTCTTGGGACATCCCACAGACGTGCAGACCATTCTCCCACAGACCATGAAGCCTAGGCCGAAGGCTAGGCACCTGTCTGCCCTTGTCCCCTATTTTGGACTCGACCCCCTCTTACTACTACCCTACCCATTCCCTGTGCTCCATGTGTGGGGAACAGCAGTGCCTGAAACTGCCTGGTATCCCTGGTAACGGCCAAATATTGGAACCTTCTAAACTGCCAGTCCCTAGGTTCAGGGGTCACAGCCTCCATGTTCCCCGCACCTCCCTTCTCCTCGCTATCACCCCCTCTGCTTCTATGGTCCTCTGTGACATCCATATCCTGCCCCTAATCCCATTAGACTCCTGGCCATTTGTTCTTGTTGGCAGTGCCTGCATCCATCCCAGGGCCTTCTGCAGGTTGCTGATGGCCTCTGCCCCTATCCCGGCCCCCAGGGCTCTTTTTCTCTGTAAGGGGAAGTGTCTTACAGGATCTCAGTCTCCTGATCACATGTGCCGACACTGAACACGGCTTCTCCAAAGTGGTGTCTCTAGTTACACCTGTGACACTCAAAGGGGACCGGGCCCCCTTTGCCCACGGTATACACACCTGCCTGTGTGCGTGTCTGGCGCAGGTCCCAGCCACCCCCTGCTCCTCTGCTCCTCTGGCGACCCAGCAAGGGATGTGTGCAGGCAGCGCCTTTAATAGGGCCAAACCCCTAGGCACCATGGGAGTAGAGGACATATTCCTGCCTTTTTGGGCTCCCACCTCTCAGGAATGCCCGTAACAACGTTTCTAAATTTTCTAACCATGAGTTTGAGATTCCTACCCCAGTGCTTCTAGAATTGGACTTCCCTGTTGAGATGCTACTTCTCACAGAAGGGCACCATTTCAATAGAGAGCTGTACCTAAGCCGGATATTGTGGCTAATCCTCTCTAACAACCCCCTTCTCCATGTAGTTTTTAAGAGCTGGTCAAAACCTAATCAACAGGGCACTATCTAATCATCCATCTCACCCATGACTTCTGTGTTTACCAAGAGTCCTTATCAGGAATTCACTGATCTTTTTTTTTTTATAAATAATATTATTTTTATTTTTTTCAATGCAGTTTATTCAGGAACCTTGAACAATCATCTGACCCTGGGGAAAGCCAGCCCACAGCTTATATAGCCTCTGGGTAGCCAACCCAGGCGTGCCACGTGGGCAATGCAAATAGGTCCACATACATGGAAGCAAGCCAGATCCTCAGCCTTAGCCAAATGTTGAATTGTTCGTGACAGAGAGCACTCACCATCGGGAAGGTGGAAGGCGGGAACCAGCTCCATCTTTAAGGCATAGCATTCCGCAGCTCTCTACAGTTCCCCCTTTTTGTTTTAGATGCATCAGGCAAGAATAGAGGTCTGATCTCTGATATTAGAAATAAATTGGGACTTTGTACCGATGTTCATTTAGGTGTCATCCACCCAAAGAGCATCAGACCCATCCTATACCTTTTTCTCAGAGGCGGGACCTGGGGCATCAACCCGCATGCAATCAGACATGCTCTTCTCTGGGTCCAAAGCGGCTGACCTTAGTGCAGTGCTTAGCCTCGCATCCTGAGTGTAACATTTTAGCTTTTTATGGTATCCAACCATGCTTGGGGAGAATGTCCTGCTTCAATGGCTGTAAAGGCCTGAATGATCATGGCTGCATCACACTGTTGTGAGACTCTAATCTTGCATATATACCACAGGCAAACCAAGGAGACCAACACCAGAAGGCCTGCTAACGCTCCCATGCCTGCCCATTCCTTCAGATGATTCATGGCTGCAGCAATCCATGTTGATAATCCTGTGGCTAGTCCTGTGTCCACTCTGGTAGAATTTACTGTGACAATGGCCACTCTCAGCTGCTCCATCGTAGTATTGAATTCTCCAGTCCAATTACCTAAAATATAACTCCACAATTGTTTAGACAGATTTGCAGCACAGGAAAAATTCTCATGTTATATGCTAGTGACTGAAAGTCCAGCATATTTTCATTGACAGCCAAGTTGAGCGATTTGCCATAGGGTATCAATTTGCTCCTGCACGAGGTCAATCCTCTGATTGAACACCATCAAGCTTCCTTTTAGTTGACCATTAATTCCTTTATGTACAACTAAGGCATGAGCTACATTGGCTAAATGATTATTCAGGGTCTGAGCAGTCTGCCCAGTATGACTCATGGCTAATGCCCCGGTGGTAGCTCCAACAGCCGCCAATGAGATGATAGTAACAATGGTGGCTGTAGTTCCAAGATCCCTTTTCTGTCTGAAGAGAGTCATAGCGTGAGGGGCATCAATGGGCACAGGCACCCAGTGAGGCATACGAGTAACCAGGGCATACCTAAATTTACTAGCATTCCAGCATTGGGCAAAAAAGCAAGTATCATTACCACAATTACTTGGCTCTATCTGGCTAATAATGAATGAAAATGGGGGATATAGACAAACAGGTGTGGGCTTATAGGAAATATTATGAGAAGCCTTAACCCCCTCGTTGGAACATCCTGCATCAGTTCTAGAACTAGCAGTGGTGGTGTCCGAGGTCTGAGTAGGTCAGGAGACCATTGCTCCCAGGGGCGAGACATGCTCCATGCCAATTGACTAACTCCAAGTTTTCCTCCACATTTGAAAGTCATTTAAGGTTCTTAAATTATTTTTTCCCTTTTTTTTAAATTTTTCATCAATTACACTTTATTCATTCTGCATCCCCCCATAAGCCCCTCCCTCCTTCCCTCCCAATCCCACCCTCCCTCCTCCCTCTGCTTGCATGCCACTCCCCAAGTCCACAAATAGGGGAGGTTCTCCTCTCCTTTCTGATCTTAGTCTGTCAGTTCACTTCAAATGTGGCTGCAAAAAGACACACATGGTATATACTCACTCATATAGACATACAACATAGGACGAACCCACTAAAACCTGTGCATCTAAAGACACTAAGCAAGAGAGAGGACCCCTAACTAAAATGTCCAATCCTCATTCGGAAAGGCAAAGAGGATGGACATCAGAAGAAGAAGAAAACAGGAAACAACCTAGGAACCTACTACAGAGGGCCTCTGAAAGCCTCTGCCCTTCAGACTATCAAAGCAGATGCTGAGCCTGATGGGCAACAGTTGGGCAGAGTGAATGGAATTTTAGGTAAGAACTGAGAAATAGTAAGAGCTGGAGAGGACAGGGTCTCCACGAGGAGAGCAACAGAACAAGAAAATTTGAACACAGGGAACTTCCCAGAGACTCGTACTCCAACCAAGGACTATTCATGGAGATAAACCAGAACCCCTTCACTGATCTTCTTGTGAAAACCCACACCAGAGTCTCTGTTCAGAGGACTCAGGCTCCACCTGTGGTTACCACAGAAAAGTTTTTATGTAATAAAATCAAAGTGAATTAAATCTGTTGAAATTTTTTGTAAGTTGTTTGTTTTAATTTAATTTCAGTGTTTTGTTTTTATTCTTACTTTTTGTCAGATTTATTTGACTACATACCCAGTATTTTTTGCCTGCTTGTACACGTGAAAGCCACAAGAAGGCACTTGATCTCATTATACATTTTTCATTGCCACCCCTTGATTGCAGGGAATTGAGCTCAGGACCTAGGGAAGAGCAAGCAGTGCTCTTCAACTCTGAGCCATCTCTCCAGCCCCAAATCACTTGTTCTTATAAGGACCTGAGTTCAACTGCCAACACCCATCCAGTGGCTCAGAACTACCTGTACCTCCAATTCCAGGGAAGACAATGCCTTCTTCCAACCTCTAAGTGCACCAGGAACACACATAGTACACAGACACAAAGCCAAGCAAAACCTCATACATGTAATACAAATGTAAATGAAAAGATTAACATGTATAATAAAGGTGTTGAGCCAGACACAAAGACACTGATGTGCCTCCTCCGTGCCAGAGACAACAGAAGCTCAGAGCAAAGCATCTCTTGTGTCTGGGATCCCAGGGGCCCACATGGACAAAAAAGTAAAATCTTGTTTCTTTACAAACCAAATATGAAAGTTAGGCTGTCCATGGTGGCTGCTACCTGTAATCCCAGCATGTGGGATCCTAAAAAAATAAAAATTCATTGTTGGGCTGTGGCATACATGGTGGCAACCACCTGTAACCTGTATCCCCATTTACCAGCAGTCAGTAAAGCAAATAAACAAACTTAAAAATGCAGCAGACAGATTTCTGTTCCAGCTATTTAAATCTCCTTTGTCTGGGAGTTCCAAAAAAATAAAAATTCAGTCTAGTCTATCCCCAGCAGTCAGTAAAGCAGCATTCCAAAACAGTCTAGTCTACATGTACGCCAAGAACAGGCATGGCTACAGAGAAAGCCTGTCATAAATATAAAATAAAACATTTTAAAAATTACTTGTTCTTATAAAATCTTGGGTTCAATTCCCATTAACCATACTGTCTTTCACAACTACCAATAACTCTAGTTCCAGGGAAGACCATGTCAACTTCAAACCTCTAAATGCTCCAGGCACATACGTGATGCAGAGTAACTAATGCAAGGAAAACCTCCTATTTGTAAAGAAAATCTAATTTAAAACTGTTTTCTGAAAAAAAAAAAAAAAAAAAAAAAAAAACTCGAGCCAGACTAAAAGGCACTCGTATAGCCAATTAGTTCCAGCGACAGGGAAAGCTAAGGTTAAGATATGGGTTCAGTCTGGGACCCCAGGATACAACTTGCAAAACAAAGGAAAACTCTGTTTCCATTTTTTAAAGGTTTATTTATTTTTTATTACAATTTATTCTTTGTATCACAGGTGTAGCCATCTCCCTAGTTCCCTCAAATTCCACCCTCCTCCCCCTGTCCACTGATAGGGAATGTCCTCCTCCCCTCATATCCTACCCTAGCCTACAAGGTCTCACCAGGACTGGCTGCATTGTCTTCCTCTGTGACCTGGTTAGGCTGCTCAGCCCTCACTGGGAAGTGATCAAAGAGCAAGCCACTGTGTTCCTGTCAGGGAATCTGGGCAGAGTGCAGGTAATCTTATGAAAGAAGGGGAAAATGAAAGACAGAGGCTCCACAAGGCGAGCATCAGAACCAAAAGATCTGGGCACAGGGGTCTTTTCTGAGACTGATACTTAAACCAATTATCATGCATGGAGATAACCTAGAAAGCCTGCCCAGATGTAGCCTATGGCAGCTCAGTCTTTCACTGGGTTCCCTAGTAAAACCATGTTCCTTGACAATTAAAATTCATTAATATTGGAATGGTGGCCCAATCCTGTAATACCAGCACTCAGGGAGGCAGGCAGGTCTCTGTGAGTTCAAGGCCAGCATAGTCTACAGAGTGAGTCCAGGGCAGCTAAGGACAGAAGGAAATCCTATCCCAAAAACAAAATAAAAAAAATTTTACAAGCATTTGTTCATATATAGGACCTGGGTTCAATTCCCAGCACCTGTATAGTGGCCCACAACAATGGATATCTCATGTTCTAGGGAGGACAATGCCTTCTTTCAACCTAAGAAAGACTTTCGGTTGTTTTGAGCCCATTACCAAGCTGTCTTCCTCGGTGTATAACCCATAACACCCCGCCTCTAAGTGTGAGTAGTTCTGAAATTGACACATATTGTTTGAGCTGTTTTACACAAGTGCAACATTTTTTGTGAGTTTTCAGCACAAAGTAATAATTAAATTGTGAATGAGAATGTACCACCCCTACGGAAAATATTGCTTGGAATTTGAGGTTGATATTGCAAATATGTGTGCATGGTTTTCATTTTTTCTTTAAAAATCTGTAAGTGTCTGAAGACAGAGTCAGTTCTGGTAGCACAGGCCTATAGTACCAGTACTTGGATGGTAGAGGCTGGAGGATCAGGAATTCAAGGTCAGTCTCAGTTTGCATTATCGATTTAAGTCTAGCCTGAGATCAAGAGTGAAGAGGAAGTGAGGAGGGTACTGTTGTTGAGGGTGGAGACGAGTTCAAACCCTAAGGAACACAAGCACATGCTGGTTGTTTAAACCTGGGATGGTGGCTCCTGCTTGCAACCCCAGTACTGAGCAGGCTGAGACAGGAGGATTGCTGTGGTTCCTGGGAAACAGAGATAAAATCTGTGTGTCAACCAACAAACAAAAAGTAAGAAATTGGTTGCTTGGACAAAGGATGAAAGGGGTAAATGTTTTGGTGAGATACACAAAGAAAATAGGTAAATTGGGTGGGCATGTTAAAGCATTTCTGTTATCTCAGATCATGGGAGGTAAATGCAGGGGCAATCAAGAGTTCAAGGTTATTTTGGGCTACAGAGTAAGTTTGAAGCCAGCTTAGGCTATGTGAGGCTCTGCCGTAAAACAACAACTAAATAAATGAATAAATAAAATTTTAAAAGAATGGCTCCTCCTGCCTACTCTTTGTCCATTTTCTTGAAAAGCTGTCTTCCGACCCTTTACCCTCAGGTAATGTCTATCTTTGTCACTTAGGTGTGTTTCTTGTATGCAACAGATTGCTGGATTTTGTTTACACATCCATTCTGTTAGTCTGTGTCTTTTTTATTGGAGAGTTGAGTCCATTGACGTTGAGAGAGATTAATGACCAGTGGCTGTTAGATCCTTTGGTTTTGAAGTTGGGTGCAGTCATAAGGTTGTGTGCTTGGTTTTTTGTTTTACTGTAGTGAGGTTAATTATTTCCTGTGTTTTCTTGAAAGTAGCTTGTTTTCTTGGGTTGTATTAGCCCTTCTAGTATCTTCTGTAATGCTGGATTTGTGTGTACGTATTGTTGGCATTTTTTTTTTTTTTTTTTTTTTTTTTTTTGTCATTGAATATCTTGTTTTCTCCGTCTATGAGGACTGAGAGTTTTCCTGGGTATAGTAGCCTGGGATGACATCTGTGTTCTCTTAGGGACTGCATAATATCTGTCCACGCCCTATTGGATTTCATAGTCTGTATTGAAAATCAGGTGTGATTCTAATGGGTTTGCCATTATATGTTACTTGGCCTTTTTCCCTTGTAGCTCTTAGTATTTTTCCTTTTTTCTGTATACTTACTGTTTCGATTATTATGTGGCAGGAGTATTTTCTTTTATGGTCTAATTTATTGGGTGTTCTGTATGCCTCTTGTATTCTTAATGGCCTCTCCTTTACATTGGGGAAATTTTCTTCAATGATTTTGTTGTAAATATTTTCTGGGCCTTGGAACAGGGTATCTTCCTTCTCCTCTATTCCTATCATTCTTAGATTTTTCTTGAATTTCTTGGATGATCTGTGTCAGGAATTTTTTAAATTTAACATTTTCTTTGACAGATACATCTATTTCTTCCATTGTATCTTCCACACCTGAGATTCTCTCTTCCATCTCTTGTAGTCTATTGGTTATGCTAACCTCTCTGGTTCCTGATTTCTTCCCTAATTTCTTTCTTTCCACAATTTCCTCCATTTGTGTTTTCTTTAATTTTTCCAATTCTGTCTTCAGGTCTTGAGTTATTTTGTTTACTTCCTTCATCTATCTGATTGTACTTTCCTGTTTTTCTTTTAGTTCCTTCAGCTCTGTTTCTTTTATTTCATTCAGTGGTTTAAGCATTTCCTTTCTAAATGCCACAAACTTTTTTGCTGCAACTTTCTCTATTTCTTTTTTGGACGGCAATATTCTGTTTGAGTTTATCTTCCTCTATGTCTTTATGTATCTTATTTGTTTCCTCTGTTATCATCCTCATGAGCATAGTTGTTAGGTCATCTTCTTGGATTTCAGTTATGCTGGGTTGTCCAAGGCTACTTGCCCCTGGGTACCTGGGTTCTGGAAATGCCATATTGCTCTGTCTTTTGTTGCTTGAGCTTTTATGCTGGACTTTACCCAATGTGCTATCTTAGGTGTTTGGGGTTATTTTCTGGTGGCTCCTGGGGATCCTCTGGTGGAGAGAATCCCCTTGGCAGAAAGCTGGTTTTTCCTGAAGGATGTCTTCTTAGCTTTTTGAATATAGTCCCTGGATGGCTGGCATTTTTTCAGGAGTTGCTGCTGCTCACCTCAGGGATAGAGACCTGAGTAGTAACTGAGGTCTTTGTTAGTCAAGAGGGTTCTCCTCTCACCCAGGGAAGTCCTGAAGACAGCTGCCCTGTTTCTGGGTTTCTTGCTGTAAATTTAATCATCAGCTACTGTGACCCAGTTGGACATCTGGCATGCAGCAACTGTTTGTGCCTGTGTCTGGAGCACAGCTGAGTGATGGCAGCCTCGGCCCGCTGGTTTGCGAGACTTTTTCCAGGGAAGGATTGTGTGATTTAAGTCAGTCACTGTGGATTCTCTGGAGACAGGGACTCCCAGGCTCTTTTTTTGCCCTGGGGTGCACCGCTCAGTCTCTGCCAGCTAGGTGGTGCACAGATACTGCCTGTGTCTGAAGCACAGCTGAGTGATGGCAGCTCAGCCCCGCCGTTCTGCGAGACTTTTTCCAGGGAAGGACTGGGTGATTTAAGTCAGTACAGCTTCCTTCCTTCCCTGTGGATTCTCTCGTGACAGGGACTCACAGTCTCTGGTGTTTTTTGTGCCCACCAATCAGCCTGGGAAGGTGATCAGGACACGCAGGCATGTGGCTCTGGTCTGGGGACCTAGTGCCTGCGGGACCCGGGATCTCTTCTGGGTTCTGGCTGGGGGATTTGAGAGTGCTCCAGACCAATTCCCATGCCGTGGGGGTTTCCTCTCACGTGAAAAACACAATCGCTGTTGTTTTAGGGCCCAGGGTTCATTTTCTTGGTCACTGCACAGGAAATGTTGTCCTGCACCTCAGACGCCCTGTTCTCATGGCGCAGCCATCTTGTCCCGCCTATTTAATAATTTTGACACAGGCTCATACTCAGCAGCAAAAGCTGGCTTGGAAGTCTCTCTGTAACAATTGTGTCCTCAAATGCCTGGGCAATTCTCCTGCTCCAACCTCTTCCTGGTGTTGGGATCACAAGCTTGAGCCTTTGTGTCCAGTGTATAGAATTAGTGTTGGATGAATGCAGAATTTTAGTTTCTCAAGGTAAGAGCGTTCTGATAATGGATAGTCACAGCATTGGGAACGTATTTGCCTCCACTGCACTTCTGATTTTATTCTTTGTCCTACTTCACAATTGTAGTCAAGAATAAGAATGCCAGCATTCAGGAGTTGAGGAACATCCTTGACTACCATTGTGAATTTGAGGCCAGCTTGAGCTATATGAAACCTTGTTTCAAAAAAAAAAAAAAAAACAAGGTAAAAGGGACTCCAATTAAGGAGGGCTCTCTACCAAAAAACTTGCGAGATTCTGTCTGAGCCATTTGAACTAAACTAGCCACTGCTACTTAATATGGTGTCAGAACTCGAACAGGAGACACAGGCAAGTGCAACCATAATAATGGGCCTTCTTGCCACAATATAGCAATTGGAGTATGAACAGTAGCCAAATTGTATGCACCCCGTTCTTTTGAATAATCAATATATTGAACATGCTGCTTTTCAATAGCTAATTCTGTCTTTTGCAAAGCATCACGAGCTTCTTTGGTAAGTTCCCTTTTTGACAAAGGATCAGCCTCTCCTTTTAAAATGTGAAAAAGTGGTTTTAGTTCTCCTGTTGTTAATTTTAAATGGGGTCTTAGGCAATTAATATCACCTAACAACTTTTGAAAATCATTTAAAGTTTTTAGGTTGTCTTTTCTTAATTGAATTTTTTGAGGCATAATGGTCTGAGGATATAATTTATGTCCCAAATACAAATAGGGTGGCTCTGTCTGCACCTTTTCTGGTGCAATTACTAAACCTAGATTCTTTAAGGCTCCTTGTAAGAGTGTGAATGCACTTAATAAAATCTCTTCATTTTTATGAACCAGTAAAATGTCATCCATATAATGAATAATATACACCGAAGAATATGACTCTCTACTTTTAAAAACAGCTTGAGCCACAAATTTTTGACATAAAGTCGGACTGTTTGCCATACCTTGAGGGAATACAAGCCAATGATACCCCTTCATAGGTTCTTTAAAATTTACTGATGGCACGCTAAAAGCAAATCTTTTACAATCTTGAGGAGCAAGAGGCATAGTATCCAATTGCTGTCCTATTTCCCTGTAGAATCCTTCTCCAGCAAGCATGTCATAAGTTATAGGAATTCCCTGAGCTCAATTAAGTTTAGCTGTAGCTTGACAATGCTCTGCAAATTTTTACTTCCATAATAAATTATCTCCTGCTGATAAGCATGCTCTTGTTAACTGTTTCCAGTCCCCTGAGCAGAAGGCCTCAATGGACAAGGACTCCAACAGAGCCTGGGTGAAAGGCGCTGTAGGACCGTATTGGCAGCATGCAGATGTTAGTTCTCTTATTTGTTTAAAAGGTATAGGAGCATGGACTCTCGCCATATTACCCTCTCCATCAGGTTGCTCCAGAATTGGAAAACCATAAAACTCAGTTAAATCTTCTCCATTCTGCCTAGCTTCTTGTAAAGAAGCTTGCAAAGGGGATAGAGTTGTCTGTACAGTGGACAAAGGAAAGGATTGCCTTGTCTTTTGGGCCCCTGAAAGTGTAGCATTCCCAGCAGGAGGGCCTAGACCTTCAAACAATGATGGGATTGGAGTGCGAGTTTGAGCCTCATTTTCCTTAGTAGTTAATTCTCCAATTTTTCTGTTTATTTCCTCCAAGCCATACTCCAGTCTTTTAATTTCTTTTTGCCAAGGCTTATGCTTTTTAACATGCATAGCCTGAATTGGAGGGTATCTCTCAGAATAATATTGATCTGGTTTGTCCTCCAAATCTGCAACCTCGTTTGGATGTAAGTCTTCCTCAAAGTCTCCTTCTGGCAAGAAATTATTGTCAGCAGCAGGGAACTATAACTCCTCTGGAGGAGCTGATGGTATAATATTATTTTCTCTTGAATCCTGTCATCTTTCTAACCTTCTTATCTCTTAGCCTGAAACTTTTGCTTTCTCAGTTTCCTGTCGCTTATACAGACTACCTTTAATTAAGTTCCATAAAGAAAACACTAGGCTAATGCCTCGTCCCATTTTTATTCTGGGATTTACTCACCATGCCCTTTCTACTTAATGTGAGCTCCCCAAACAAATGCAGTGTGCTTCACGGGTCCCTGTATCTCAAGTCCCACTTCCGGGAGGCAATCTACCAGAGCCAGCCAGGAGAGTCTAACAGTTCTTGAGTCAGGAGTGAGGATTAAAATTAATAAAATAACACACAGCACACAGGAGGCTTTTATAAGAAGGTCCATACTCGACAGCCAAATTCTACCCTGTCTAGTGAAGGCCTGGTAAAGCAATCTCTCTGCTGAGATTTAAATATCAAAGTAGCTGCCAGAGGCACCACTCCAACACCCTATCCTTTCTTTCAGATGAGATTCCCTCTATGAGAACTAGGCCTTAGTCTTGGTTAGAGTTACTCCAAGGTACTTTGTCATTTGAGGCTATTGTGAAGGGTGTTGTTTCCCTAATTTCTTTCTCAGCCCTTTTATCTTTTGTATACAGGAGGGCCACAAATTTTTTTGAGTTAAATTTGTATCCGACCACACTGCTGAAGGTGTTTATCAGTTGTAGGAGTTCCCTGGTTTAGTTTTTGGGGTCACTCACGTATTCTATCATATCATCTGCAAATAGTGATAATTTGACTTCTTCTTTTCCAATTTGTATCCCCTTGATCTCCTTCAACTGTCTTATTGCTCTAGCCAGGACTTCCAGCACTATGTTGAAGAGATATGGAGAGAGTGGGCAGGCTTGACTTGTCCCTGATTTCAGTGGGATTGCTTTAAGCTTCTCTCCGTTCAGTTTGATGTTGGCTATAGGCTTGCTGTATATTGCCTTTACTATGTTTAGATATGTGCCTCGTATCCCTGATGTCTCCAATACCTTAAACTTGAATGGATGTTGGATTTTGTCAAATGCTTTTTTAAGAATCTAGAGAGATTATCATGTGGTTTTTTTCTATCAGTTTGGTAATATGGTGGATTACATTGATGGATTTCCGTATATAAAACCACCCCTGCATACCTGGGATGAAGCCTACTTGGTCATAGTGGATGATATCTTTGATGTATTCTTGTATTGGATTTGCAAGTATTTTGTTGAGTATTTTTGCATCAATGTTTATAAGGGAGATTGGCCTGAAATTCACTTTCTTTGTTGGGTCTTTGTGTGGTTTATGTACCAAGGTGACTGTGGCTTCATAGAATGAGTTTGGTAATGTTCCTTCTGTTTCTATTTTGTGGAATAGTTTGAAGAGAACTGGAGTTAGCTCTTCTTTGAAGGTCTGGTAGAATTCTGCGCTGAAGCCATCTGGTCTTGGGTTTTTTTGGGTGGGAGACTTTCGATTATTGCTTCTATTTCCTTGGAGGATATAGGACTATTTAATTGATTTACCTGGTCCTGATTCAGCTTTGGTAAGTCGAATTGATCAAGAAAATTGTCCATTTCATTTAGGTTTTCATATTTTGTGGTATATAGACTTTTGAAGTAAGTCCTGATGATTGTTTGGATTTCCTCAGTGTCTGTAGTTATGTCCCCCTTTTCATTTCTGATTTTGTTGATTTGGATGGTGTCTCTCTGTCTTTTAGTTAGCTTGGCTAAGGGTTTGCTGATCTTGTTGATTTTTCAAAGAAACAACTTTTGGTTTCATTGATTCTTTGAATTGTTTAATTTGTTTCTAATTGATTTGTTTCAGCCCTCAGTTTGATTATTTCCAGTCATCTACTCCTTTTTGGTGTGTCTGCTTCTTCTTTCTCTACGGTTTTTAGGTGAGCCATTAAGTTGATTGAATGAGCTGTCGCAAATTTCTTTCTGAAGGCACTTAGTGCTATGAACTTTCCTATTAGCATTGCTTTCATTGTGTCCCACAAGATTGCAAATGTTGTGTTTTCATTTTCATTGAGTTCTAGGAAGAATTTAATTTCTGTCTTTATCTTTTCCCTAACCCAGCTGTCATTTAGTACCAAGTTGTTCAGTTTCCATGTGTGTGTAGTACTTTTGCTATTTCTCTTGTTGTAGAGGTCCAGATTTATTCCATGGTGATCAGACAGGATACAGGGGATTATTTCAATCTTCTTGTATCTGTTGAGGCTTGCTTTGTGACCAACTATATGGTCTATTTTGGAGAAGGTACCATGAGGTGCTGAGAAGAAGGTAACTTCTTTTGTGTTTGGGTGTAAGGTTCTGTAAAAGTCTGTCAGGTCCATTTGATTTATGACCTCTTTTAGAGACATTGTTTCTTTGTTTAATTTCTGTTTTGTTGATGTGTCCTTTGTTGAGAGTGGAGTGTTGATGTGTGGGGATCTATGTGTGGTTTAAATTTTATCAATGTCTCTTTTACAAATGTGGATGCCCTTGTATTTGGAGCATAGATGTTCAGGATTGTGATGTCTTCTTGTTGGAGTTTTCCCTTGATGAGTATGAAGTGTTCTTCCCCATCTCTTTTGCTTAATTTTGGTTGAAAGCCTATTTTATCAGATATTAGAATGGCTACTCCTGCTTGCTTCTTGGGTCCACTTGCTTGGAAAGCCATCTTCCAACCCTTTACCCTCAGGTAATGTCTATCTTTGTGACTTAGGTGAGTTTCTTGTATGCACCAGATTGCTGGGTTTTGTTTACGCATCCATTCTGTTAGTCTGTGTCTTTTTATTGGAGAATTGAGTCCATTGATGTTGAGAGAGATTAATGCCCTGTGGCTGTTAGATCCTTTGATTTTGATGTTGCCTGTTGTCATAAGGTTGTGTGTTTGGTTGCTTTTTGTTTTACTGTAGTGAAGTTAATTATTTCCTGTGTTTTCTTGAAAGTAGCTAGTTTTCTTGGGTTGTATTTTCCCTTCTAGTGTCTTCTGTAATGCTGGATTTGTGTGTAGGTATTGTTGAAATTTGTTTTTGTCATTGAATGTCTTGTTTTCCCCATCTTCGAGGACTGAGAGTTTTGCTGGGTATAGTAGCCTGGGCTGACATTTGTGTTCTCTTAGGATCTGCATGATATCTGTCCAGGCCCTTATGGATTTCATAGTCTCTGTTGAAAAGTCAGGTGTGATTCTAATGGGTTTGCCATTATATCTTACTTGGCCTTTTTCCCTTGCAGCTTTTAGTATTTTTTCTTTGTTCTGTATACTTACTGTTTTGATTATTATGTGGCAGGAGGATTTTCTTTTCTGGTCTAATTTATTGGGTATTCTGTTGGCGTCTTGAATTCTTATTGGTCTCTCCTTTAAGTTGGGGAAATTTTCTTCAATGATTTTGTTGAAAATATTTTCTGGTCCTTGGAACAGGGAATCTTCTTTTTCCTCTACACCTATTATTCTTAGGGTGTGTCTTTTTATGTTGTCTTGAATTTCTTGGTCGGTCCGTGTCAGGAATTTTTTAGATTTAACATTTTCTTTGACAGATACATCTATTTCTTCCATTGTATCTTCCACACCTGAGATTCTCTTTTCCACCTCTTGTTGTCTATTGGTTATGCTAACCTCTGTGGTTCCTGTTTTCTTCCCTAAGTTCTTTCTTTCCACAATTTCCTCCATTTGTGTTTTCTTTAATTTTTCCAATTTTATCTTCAGGTCTTGAGCCATTTTGTTGATTTCTTTCATTTGTCTGACTGTATTTTCCTGTTTTTCCATTAATTCCTTCAGCTGTTTGTTTGAACAATCCTCTTTTTCTTTTATTTCATTCATTGATTTAAGCATTTCCTCTCTATAGGCCACTAACTGTTTGGCTGCAACCTCCTCTATTTCTTTAAGGATGGCCATAAACTGTTTGTTTTTATCTTCCTCTATTTCTTTACGCATTTTATTTGTATCCTCTGTTATCTTCTTTGTGATCATAGATGCTAGGTTCTCTTCTTGCATTTCAATTATGCTGGGGTGTCTAGGGCTACCTGTCCCTGGATAACTGGGTTCTGGAGATGCAATACTGCTCTGGCTTTTGTTGTTTGAACTTTTACACTGGCCTCTACCCGTTGGGTTATCTTAGGTTTTCGAAGTTGGTTTCTGATTTTCCCTGGAATCCTGTGGTGGAGAGAATCCTTTTGGTAGAAAGATTTTTTTTTTTTTTTTTTTTCTGAAGGAAGCCTTCTCAGCTTTTTGGGTATAGTCACTGGATGTCTGGTATTTTTCAGGAGTTGCTGCTGCTCACCGCAGGCATAGAGAGACCTGAATGGTAACTGTGGTCCTTATTAGTCGAGAGCGCTCTCCTGTCACCAGGAGAAGTCCTGAAGACAGCTGCCCAGTTTCTTGCTGTGAATTTAGAGATCTGCTGCTGTAACCTGTGTGTTCTGTGGTTTGGTCAGTTTTGTTAGGGATAAGTGGTTTTCCCATGGATCATTATCTAGGGGTTGATCTCGGAGATCCCGGGCTTTTGAAGGTCTGAGGTTGGGGCTCTGTGCCCCAGTACCCAAGCAGTAATCTGTGGCGGGTGAGTACAGCTCTCCTGGTAACAGCAGGTTATCTGGTGCACAGCAGGTCCCTGGGTTAGGCCAGTCTGTGGGATCTTTTCCAGGGATATACTGGGTGGTATAGTGCTTAGTTCCCTGTGAGGATTTCCAGGGATCTTTTCCAGGGATACACTGGGTGGTATAGTGCTTAGTTCCCTGTGAGGATTTCTCCAGACAGTGACACCAAGTCTCTGGTGTCCTGGGGCACACATTTCTGTTTGTGAGGAATAGTTGGTACAAAGCAGGTCTCTAGGCGGGCACCACTCGCGCCTGCCTGCTAGTCTGCAGGAGCTAGGTGCCCAAATACTCTTTGTGCTTCCCGTCTGGGGCCAGTTCACTGATGGGGCTCGTACTTGCCCTTCTGTGAGAGACTTTCCCCAGGTAAAGCCTGGGTCACCCAAATCAGCACTGTTTCCTTCCTTCCCTGTGGTGGACTCTCCCAACAGGAACTGCCAGACTGTGTTGGACTAGGGCGCGCAGCTCTGTCTGTGCTAGAGAGCTGGGCACAGCCACTCCCTGCTGGCAGCAGGAGGCCAGTTTAGTGATGGCGGCATGTACCCACAGGTGGAGTCATTCTTTTAAAATTTTTTTTCATTTATTTAGTTGTTTTACAGCAGAGCCTCACATAGCCTAAGCTGGCCTCAAACTTACTCTGTAGCCCAGAATAACCTTGAACTTTTGATTGCCCCTACATTTACCTCCCATGTTCTGAGATTACAGGTATGCTTAAACATGCCCACCCAATTTACCTGTTTTCTTTGTGCATCTCACCAAAACTTTTACCACTTTCATTCTTTGTCCAAGCAACCAATTTCTTACTTTTTGTTTGTTGGTTGACACAGAGTTTCACTCTGTTTCCCAGGACCCACAGCAATCTTCCTGTCTCAGCCTGCCCAGTACTTGGGTTGCAAGCAGGAGTGACCATCCCAGGTTTAAACAACCAGCATGTGCTTGTGTCCCTTAGGGTTTGAACTTGTCTCCACGCTCAGCAATAGTACCCTCCTCACTTCCTCTTCACTCTTCATCTCAGGCTAGCCTTCAATCATAATGCAAACTGAGACTGGCCTTGAATTCCTGATCCTTCAGCCTCTACCACCCAAGTACTGGTACTATAGACATGTGCCACCAGAACTGACTCTGTCTTCAGACACTTACAGATTTTTAAAGAAAAATTGAAAACCATGCACACATATTTGCAATATCAACCTCAACTTCCAAGAAATATTTCCATAGGGGTGGTACATTCTCTTTTACAATGTAATTATGACTTTGTGCTGAAAACTCACAAAAAATGTTGCACTTGTGTAAAATAGCTCAAAAAATATGTGTCAATTTCAGAACTACTCACACTTAGATGTGGAGGTGTTATGGGGTATACATCAGAGAAGACTGCTTGGAAATGGGCTCAAGCCAACAGAAAGTCTTTCTTAGGTTGAAAGAAGGCATTGTCTTCCCTAGAACATGAGATAGCTATTGCTGTGGGTCACTATACAAGTGCTGGGAATTGAACCCAGGTCCTGTATATGAAGAAGTGCTTTGTAAAATTTTTTCATTTTGTTTTTGAGATAGGATTTCCCTCTATCCTTAGCTACCCTGGCCTCACTGTGTAGACTATGCTGGCCTTGGATTCACAGAAAACTGCCTGCCTCCCTGAGTGCTGGTATTACAGGCATAGGCCACCACTCTAATATTTATGAATTTTAATTGTCGAAAAACATGGTTTTACTAGGGAACCCAGTTAAAGACTGAGCTGCCATAGGCTACATCTGGGCATGGTTTCTAGGTTATCTCTGTGCATGGTAATTGGTTGGAGTATCAGTCTCAGAAAAGACCCCTGTGCCCAGATCTTTTGGTTCTGATGCTCTCCGTGTGGAGCCCCTGTCTTTCATTTTCCCCTTCTTTCATAAGATTCCCTACACTCTGCCCAGATTCTCTGACAGGAACACAGTGGCTTGCTCTTTGATCACTTCCCAGTGAGGGCTGAGCAGCCTAACCCAGTCACAGAGGAAGACAATGCAGCCAGTCCTGATGAGACCTGCTAGGCTAAAGTCAGATATGAGGGGAGGAGGACCTCTCCTATCAGTGAAAAGGGGGAGAAGGGTGGGATTTGAGGGAACTATGGAGCTGGCTACACCTGTGATACAAAGAATAAATTGTAATGAAAAATAAATAAATAAACCTTTAAAAAATGGAAGCACAGTTTTCCTTTGTTTTGCAAGTGGTCGCCTGGGCTCCCAGACTGACCCCATACATTAGCCTTAGCTTTCTCTGTAGCTGGAACTAATTGGCTATACCAGTGCCTTTTAGTCTGGCTCAAGTTATTCTTTTTCAGAAAACAGTTTTAAATTAGATTTGCTTTAGAAGTAGGAGGTTTTCCTTGCATTAGTGTCTAAGCATCATGTGTGTGCCTGGTGCCCTTAGAGGTTTGAAGTTGGCATTGTCTTCCCTGGAACTAGAGTTATTGGTAGTTGTGAATGACTGTATGGGTAAAGGGAATTGAATCCAAGATTTTATAAGAACAAGTAATTTTTAAAATGTTTTATTTTATATTTAAGACAGGCTTTCTCTGTAGCCTTGCCTGTCCTTGGCATACATGTAGACTAGGCTGTCTTGGAAATCACAGAGATCTGTCTGCTGTTGCTTTACTGACTGCTGGGATACAGGCATAGGCCACCATGCACTTCCCCACATGGAATTTTTATTTTTTAGGATGAAGGTTTTACTTTATTTTGTAGGTGGGATCATGGGTTCCCAGACAAAAGGGAGATTTAAATAGCAGGAACTAGAGAGACATTACAGAAACATTTCTGTCTGGCTCAAGACCCCTTTTTAAGTTTAATTGTTTGTATTTGCTTTGCATATAAGGGATTTTGCTTGTGTTTCTGCCAGTGCACAATGAGTGTGCATGGTAACTGATTTTGGAAGACTGCATGGAATCCCTGAAACTGAAGTTACCAGTGGTTGTGAGCCAGTGTATGCCTGTTGGGAATTGAAGCCACTTTCTCTAAAACAACAGGTCTATTTTAATGATTTTTTTTTTCTGATCAGACTTTCTGATATAGGGATTCTCTGTAGGCTTGGATGACCTATACTCACTTTGTAAACCACACTGGCCTTGAACTCACATGAGTCTGCCTTCCTGTTCCTCCCCCACATGCTGGGATTACAGGTAGCAGCCACCATAAACAGCCTAACTTTCATATTCAGTTTGTAAAGAAACAAGATTTTACTTTGTTGTCCATGTGGGCCTCTGGGACCCAGACAAAAGAGATGCTTTGCCCTGAGCTTCTGCAGTCTCTGGCACTGAGGAGGCACATCAGTGTCCTTTGTGTCTGGCTCAAGACCTTTATCATACATGTTAATATTTTCATTTACATTTGTGTTACATGTATGAGGTTTTGCTTGGCTTTGTGTCTGTGTACTATGTGTGTGCCTGGTGCATTTAGAGGTTGGAAGAAGGCATTGTCTTCCCTGAAACTGGAGGTACAGGTAGTTGTGAGCCACTAGATGGGTGCTGGCAATTGAACTCAGGTCCTTATAAGAACAAGTGCTTTGGGGCTGGAGAGATGGCTCAGAGTTGAAGAGCACT
>JAEOAE010002916.1:0-60599 GCA_036365155.1 Meriones psammophilus | reverse complement strand
AGGTCCAGGGCCAGGGCTGGGCAGGGTCAGGGCCAGGGCTGTCTGGGTTAGGGTTAGGGTTAGGGGCTTAGGAGTTAGGGTTAGGGGGTCAAAGGTTATGGTCAAGGGTCAAGGGCCAGGGACAGGGCCAGGGCTGCCAGGGACAGGGTCAGGAGAGGGCCACAAGGGCTGCCAGGCCAGGGCCATCAGGGCTATCAGGCCAGGGCCAGGGCTGCCAGTGCCAGGGCTGTCAGGCCAGGGTCAGGGCTGTCAGGACAGGGCCTGGGCTGTCAGGGTCAGAGTCAATGCTGTCAGGACAGGGTCAGGGCTGTCAGGGTTAGGTTAGGTTAGGGGTTAGGGGTTAGGTTAAGGGTTAGGTTAGCGGGTCAAAGGTTAGGTTCAAGGGTCAAGGGCCAGGCCAGGCCAGGGCTGCCAGGGACAGGGTCAGGAGAGGGCCGCAAGGGCTGCCAGGGCCAGGGCTGTCAGAGTCAGGCCAGGGCTGTCAGGATCAAGGCCAGGGCTGTCAGGCCAGGGCCAGGGCTGTAAGGGCCAGGTCCAGGGCTGTCAGGCCAGGCCAGGGCTGTCAGGCCAGGCCAGGGCTGTCAGGCCAGGGCAGTCAGGTCAGGCCAGGTCTGTCAGGGTGTTGGAAGCCGCGTGATTGTCTTGACTGCAGAAACGCATGCAGGCACAAAGTCCTTCCGCAACAAGCCTTTATTACAGTCAATCGATGAAAGGAGGAGAGGAGAGCAGGCCCGGCCACCTCGCAGACGCGGGCGGCGCTTGCATTGGCCGAAGGACACCGCGGCTTCCCGTGGGCCGTGGCCAGGGCGGGCAAGCCCCGGGCGGGGAGAGGGGAATGAGGAGAGGGAGGAGAGTGCCAGGGCCCAGAAGTGGCGCTGTTTATATAAGCCCTGGTCGCACCTAAGTGATGTGTCAATACCCTGATTGGCTGCTCACACTTTATCCCGCCTGATGATTCTGGCCCAGCTTGCTTAGCGTGCTTATGCAATTTGCGCAACCCGCGCATGCGTACTGGATGTTTTTTTTTTTTACAGTTTTGAGTGCAAAATGTCAGCACCACCTGGTGGCGTCTGAGTCTCAGCTCTCCACATCCCCCTTTTGTTTTAATAAATGAAAACTGCCTTAAAGCCTATAAGCATGGCACAAGAGAGCCCTAAACTCGATCAAGCGAGCTCCTTCTTTGGGGAGTAAGCGATCAAGAGCTTTAGATTACTTCCTTACCCCAGCAGGTGCAATGGAGACAAGTCCTCTGGGTGCAGGGGCTAAGGGAGAAGATAAAAAAAGGAGGTGACACCCATTCCCGTGCAATGGAATAAAATTCCAGGGAGTGCAAGGGCTGTCATCCTCCTATCTAGGTACCATAGCCGCTTAGGCAAAGGCAACATAGACTTGGATCACTCATTGACTCAGAGCAATGGGTAAAACCCCTGAGGTGCATCGACTGAGTGTCACAGTCTGTTTTAGTTTTTTAACATGGATAACCAAATTTTGGGAGATGATCCTTGTTTCAAGGCCACAAGTGTTTGCGCGATCGAGACCTAGTCACATTTATGTTGGGTATTGAGTTTGTAGAACAACCAGAGTAAAAACACTAAGCCCCAACATAGTGCTGCACCAAACATTCCAACCCCCACCCAATCTTAAAGTAAGAAAAGGCAGAAGAAACCCAGGGTAATAAGCCATCTGTGGGCTGATGAATCCACCTGAGTAGAATTAGTGGTCATCCCAGCCCCTTGACTCTTCAAGTGGTAGCAGGTGTATCTGTGGAAAGATCATCTTCAGCTGTCACCAGCTGCGGTGAGAGGCGCCCGTTCCCAGAATGGATTGTTTTCTTCCTGTGGGAAAACACAGACAGCTCCCCTGGATCTTATTAAGATAGGATCCGGGCCTTTCCATTGACCAGTTAAGACATCCTTCCATTTGATCATTTCCTTGGGCCTATTAGGCCCTAAGCAGTGGCGATCAGCCAATGGCCTTGACTGTCCAAATTCAAAAAATTGAGTGTGAAGAGTGCCAAGGAAACGGTCACTCGTGGCACTGAGGGCAGAGCCTCCTGGACTCTCCCTTTTGTTTTATTAAGTAGCATTTTAGGGTGCGGTCAGCATGTTTAATAATACCCTGACTTTGAGGGTCATATGGGAGACCCGTTAGATGGGTCACTTTTATTGGATGACAAAACTGTCCAAATTTTTGAGAAGTATAGGCCGGCCCATTGGCAGTTTTTAGAATTTTGGGCTTTCTCCAGGCACTCCATGCTTCTAGGCAATGTTGAATAACATGGGCTGCCTTTTCTCCAGTCAGGGGAGAAGCAAACACAACTCCAGAGCAAGTATCAACAGAAACATGCAAATATTGAAGTTTATCAAAAAATGAAATGTGAGTAACATCCATCTGCCACACTTGTATTGGACGGATTCCTCTGGGATCAATCCCAACATGAGGCATAGGTAAGAAATGACAACAATTTTGACATTGGGTAACAATATCTCTAGCTTCTATTCTAGTTATGTCAAATCGATGACGCAATGTCTCAGCTGTAACATGAAAACTTTTATGAAACTCCTCAGTCAATTCTAAATTTGAATTAACTTTAGGTTAGGTTAGTGTTAGAGGGTTAGGTTAGGTTTAGAGGGTTAGGTTAGGTTAGGTTAGGTTTAGGTTAGGGTCAGGTTCAGGTCACGCCCAGGGTTAGGTTAGGGGGTGTTAGGTTAGGGTTAGGGGTTAGGTTAGGGTTAGGATTAGGTTAGGCTTATGCTAGGGCTAGTGTTAGGCTAGGTTAGTGCTTAGAGGGTTAGGTAGGCTAGGCTTATTGTTAGAGGGCTAGGCTAGGCTAGGCTAGGCTGGGGCTAGGGCTGGGGCTGGGGCTGGGGCTGAGGCTGAGGCTGAGGCTAGGCCAGGCCAGGCTAGTGCTAGGCCAGGGCCAGTGCCAGGCCAGGCTAGGAGGCTAGTGCCAGGCAATAGGCCAGGCCAGGGCCTTAGGCCAGTGCTGGGTCAGGTCAGGTCAGGTCAGGTCAGGTCAGGCTAGGCTTAGGAGGGCTAGGCCAGAGCCAGGGGCCAGGCCAGGCCAGGCCAAAAGTCAGGCTATGGCTAGTGCTAGGGGTTAGGCCAGGCCTAGGCCAGGCCAGGTTAGGGGCCAGGCTAGGCCAGGCCAGGGGCCAGTGCTTAGGCTAGGCCTGGGGGCAGGCCAGGTCAGGTCAGGTCAGGTCAGGTTAGGCTAGGCCAGGGCCAGGCCAGGGCTTTGGCTGGGGCTGGGGCTGGAGGCCAAGGCTGGAGCTTTGGGGCTAGATGGCTAGGGCTAGGGTAGGGCGATAGGACGCTAGGGCTGGGGCTAGGGGCCAGGTGGCTAGGTTAGGGCCAGGCCAGGCCAGGGGCCAGGGGGGCAGGACTGGGGCCAGGACCAGGACTAGGCCTAGGGCCAGGCCAGGGCCAGGGGCCAGGCCCAGGGGCCAGGGGCCTGGGGCCAGGGCCAGGGGGCCAGGGCTGGGGCTAGGGGGGTAGGGCCAGGGGCCAGGCCCAGGCTGAGGCCAGGTGGCTTAGGGCCAGGGCTGGGGCCAGGCCAGACTAGGATAGCCCTAGGCCAGGTCTAGGCCAGGTGGCTAGGGCTGAAGCTAGGCCAGCCAGTGCTAGGGGGCTTGAAATAGGGCTAGGACCAGTGGGCTAGGCCAGGGGGGCCAGGGTGCTAGGGGGCTAGGAGGCTAGGGCTATGGGGCTAGGGCTAGGGCTAGGGGCTAGGGGACCAGGGAGCCAGGTCTAGGTCTAGGGGCTAGGCTAAGGGGTCACTATTATTGGATGACAAAACTTTCCAAATTTTTGAGAAGTATAGGCCGGCCCATTGTCAGTTTTTAGAATTTTGGGCTTTCCCCAGGCACTCCATGCCTCTAGGCAATGTTGAATAACATGGGCTGCCTTTTCTCCAGTCAGGGGAGAAGCAAACACAACTCCAGAGCAAGTATCAACAGAAACATGCAAATATTGAAGTTTATCAAAAAATGAAATGTGAGTAACATCCATCTGCCACACTTGTAGTGGACGGATTCCTCTGGGATCAATCCCAACAGGAGGCATAGGTAAGAACTGACAACAATTTTGATATTGGGTAACAATATCTCTAGCTTCTTTTCTAGTTATGTCAAATCGATGATGCAATGTCTCAGCTGTAACATGAAAACTTTTATGAAACTCCTTAGCCAATTCTAAATTTGAATTAATGTTAGGTTAGGGTTAGGTTAGGTTAGGTTAGGTTAGGTTAGGTTAGGTTAGGGTTAGGTTAGGTTAGGTTAGGCTAGGGCTTAGGCCTAGGCCTAGGTTTAGGTTAGGTTAGGTTAGGCTAGGGTTAGGGTCAGGACTGTGAGTCAGGGTCAGTGTTAGGTTAGGACACGGGGGTTAGGTTAGGTTAGGTTTACGGGTTAGGCTATTTTTAGGTTAGTGTTAGGTCAGGTCAGGTCAGGTTAGGTTAGGCTAGGCTAGGGCTAGGGCTGGGGCTGGGGCTGGGGCTGGAGGCTAGGGCTGGAGCTAGGGGGCTAGGTGGCTAGGGCTAGGGCTAGGGGGCCAGGAGGCCAGGGCTGGGGCCAGGGGCCAGGGGTCCAGGGTTATGGGGGGCAGGGACTAGGGCCAGGGGTCTAGGGCTGGGGCCAGGACCAGGACTAGGCTAGGGCCAGTGCTAGGCCAGGCTAGGGGTTAGAGCCAGGGGGGGACAGGGCTGGGGCTGGGGCCAGTGCTAGGGGCCAGGACTAGGCCAGGACCAGGGGCCAGGCCAGGGGGGACCAGGGTGCCACGGGACCAAGAGCCCAGGCCAGGGTGCCAGGGCCAGGCCAGGGGGCCAGGGCAAGGGGGGTTGTTCTAGCGGGCCAAGGCTAGGGGCCAGGGCCAGGTTAGGTTACGGGTTAGGGTTAGGGTTAGGGGGTCAAGGGTTAGGGTCAAGGGTTAGGGTCAAGGTTCAGGACCAGGGTGAGGGTCAGGGCTAGGACCAGAGGTGCCAGGGCCAGGGCGAGGGCTGCCAGGCCCAGGACCAGGGCTGCCAGGCCCAGGCCAGGGCTGTCAGGGACAAGGCCAGGGCTGTTAGGGTCAGGGTCAGTGCTGTCAGGGTCAGGTCAGGGCTGTCAGGGTTAGGTTAGGTTAGGGGTTTAGGGGTTAGGTTAGGGGTTAGGTTAGAGGGTCAAAGTTCAGGGTCAAGGGTCAAGGGCCAGGCCAGGGCCAGTGCTTCCAGGGCCAGGGCCAGGGCCATGGAGAGGGCCGCAAAGGCTGCCAGGCCCAGGGCCATCATGGCTATCAGGGCCACGGCCAGGGCTGCCAAGGCCAGGGCTGTCAGGACCAGGGCCAGGGCTGTCAGTGCCAGGGCCAGGGCTGTCAGTGTCAGGCCAGGCCAGGCCAGGGTTAGGTTAGGTTAGGTCAGGGTCAGGTCAGGTCAGGTTAGGTTAGGTCTAGGGCTAGGACTAGGGTGGGGGCTGGGGCTGGGGCTGGAGGCTACAGCTGGAGCTAGGGGGGCTAGGGCCAGGGCTATTGCTAGGGGGCCAGGAGGCCATGGTTGTGGCTGGGGCTAGGGGCCAGGGGCCAGGGCCAGGGGTCTAGGCCAAGGGCCAGGAGGCTAGGGCTGGGGCCAGGACCAGGATTAGGCCAGTGGGATAGGGCTAGGGCTAGGGGGCTAGGGCCAGTAGGCTAGGGAACTAGGGGCTAGGGCTAGGCCAGTGGGCCAGGGCTGGGGCTAGGGGATGGGGGCTAGGGGCCAGGGCCAGGCTGAGGCTAGGGGGGGGCCAGGGGGGGCTAGGGCTGGGGCCAGGCCTAGGCCAGGCCAGTGGGCCAGGGCTGGGGCCAGGGGGCTTGTGCTAGGGGGGCCACACTAGGCCAGGACTAGGGGGGCTAGGGCGCCAGGGCTGGGGCTAGGCTAGGCCAGGTCTAGGGGCTAGGCCAGGACCACGGTTCAGGGCTGGGGCTAGGCGGCTAGTGCTAGGGGGCTTGGACTAGGGCTAGTACTAGGAGCTAGGGCCTCGGGGGCCTAGGGAGCTAGGGCCCAGGAGGCCAGGCGAGGGGGCCAGGCCAGGGCCAGGGGCCAGGGTAGGGACCAGGGCCAGTGTTAGGTAGGGGTTAGGTTTAGGTTAGGGGGGGTCAAGGGTTAGGGTCAAGGGTCATGGACAGGGCCAGGTCAAAAGCAGGACCAGGGCCGCCAGGGCCAGGGCCAGGGCTGCCAGGGCCAGGACTGTCAGGCCAGGGCCAGGGCTGTCAGGCCAGGCCAGGGCTGTCTGGGTCAGGCCAGGGTCAGTGCTGTCAGGGTCAGGGTCAGGGCTGTCAGTGTGAGGGTTAGGGTTAGAGGGTTAGGTTAGGGTTAGCGCTAGGATTAAGGTAAGGGTTAGGGCTGGGGCTGGGGTTAGGTTAGGGGTTAGGCTTAGAGCCACGGTTAGTGCTAGGTTAGGCTAGGGTTAGGGGGTTAGGCTTAGGCATAGGCATAGGTTAGGGTAGGCCAGGGGTTAGGGTTACGGTTAGGCTAAGGGTGCTTAGGCTTAGTGTTAGGGTCAGGGTCAGGTCAGGTCAGTCAGGTCAGGTCAGGTCAGGTCAGGTCAGGCTTTAGGGTAGGGGGGTTAGGTTAGGTTAGGGTTAGGCTAGGGTTAGGGGTTAGGTCAGGCTTAGGCTTAGGTGGTTAGGTTAGGCTTAGGCCAGGCTAGGGTTAGGCCAGGCTAGGGCCAGGGCCTAGTGCTAGGGGCTAGGCTTAGGCCAGGGTTAGGCCTGGGCTGGGGTTAGGGTCAGGTCAGGTCAGGTCAGGTTAGGTTAGGCCAGGCCTAGGCTAGGGCTGGGGCTGGGGCTGGGGCTGGAGGCCAAGGCTGGAGCTAGGGGACCAGGGGCCAGGGCCATTGAAGTGGGCTAGGAGGTTAGGGCTGGGGCTAGGGGGCCAGGTGGCTAGGGCCAGGAGGCTAGGCTAGGCCAGGGGGGCCAGGGCTGGGGCCAGGACCAGGACTAGGCTAGGGGTTAGGCCAGTGCCAGGAGGCCAGGGCCAGGGGTGATAAGGGACTGGGGGCTAGGCTAGGGGATAGGGCTGGGGCTAGGGGGATAGGGCCAGGTGCTAGGGCCAGGGCTGAGGCTAGGGGGGCTTAGGGCTATGGCTGGGGCCACGGCCAGGACTAGGCTAGGTGCTAGGTCTAGGCCAGGGGGCCAGGGCTGATAGGGGGCCAGTGCTAAGGCGCCAGGACGAGGGCCAGGACCAGGGGCCAGGGCCAGGGGGGCCAGAGGGCCAGGGGGCCAGGAGGCCAGGGCCAGGCCAGGGGGGCCAGGGGGGCCAGGGGCCAGGGCCAGGGGGCCAGGGGGGGCCAGGGCTGGGGCCAGGGGGAAAGGGCCAGGTGGCTAGGGCTAGGCTGAGGCTAGGGGACTACTGGGCCAGGGCTGGGGCTAGGGCTAGGCCAAGGGGCTGGGGCTGGATTTAGGGGCTTGTGCTGGGGGCCAGGACAAGGGCCATGACTAGGGGGCTAGGGAATGGGGGCCAGGAGGCTAGGGGGGCCAGGAGCCTAGGGCCAGGGAGCTAGGGCCAGGCCAGGGGGCCAGGGCAAGGGGGGCTGGGCTTGCAGGCTAGGCCAGGGGGGCCATGGCTAGGTTAGGTTAGTGGTTAGGTTTAGGTTAGGGGGCCAAGGGTTAGGGTCAAGGGTCAGGGTCCAGGGTCAGGGTCAGGGTCAGGACCAGGGCCAGGGCCAGGGGGCTGGCTGTCAGCCAGGGCCAGGGCTGTCACGGCCAGGCCAGGGCTGTCAGGGTCAGGGTCAGTGCTGTCAGGGTCAGGGTCAGGGCTGTCAGGGTCAGGTCAGGTTAGGTTAGGGGTTAGGCTTTAGGTTAGGTTAGGTTAGGGGGGTCAAAGCTAGGGTCAAGGGTCAAGGGCCAGGCCAGGGCCATGTCTGCCAGGCCAGGCCAGGCCAGGCCAGGCCAGGCCAGGCCAGGGCCGGCCGTGCTGCCTGGGCCAGGGCCGACAGGACTATCAGGTCCAGGGCCAGGGCTGCCAGGCCAGGGCTGTCAGAGTCAGGCCAGGGATCTCAGGATCAGGCCAGGGCTGTCAGGCCAGGCCAGGGCCAGGGCTGTCAGGCCAGGTCCAGGGCTGTCAGGCCAGGCAAGGGCTGTCAGGGTCAGGTCCAGGGCTGTCAGGTCAGGGTCAGTGCTGTCAGGTCAGGTCAGGCTGTCAGTGTGAGGGTTAGGGTTAGAGGGTTAGGGGTTAGGTTAGGGTTAGGGTTAGGCTGGTGCTGGTGCTGGTGCTGGGGCTGGGGCTGGGGTTAGGGGTTAGGGGATTAGGGTTAGGTTAGGTTAGGTTAGGGTCAGGTCAGGTCAGGTCAGGTCAGGTCAGGTCAGAGTCAGGTTAGGTTAGGGGGTTAGTTAGGTTAGGTTAGGGTTAGGGTTAAAGGTCAGGCTTAGATTTAGGTTAGGGTTAGGTTAGGTTTAGGTTAGGTTAGGGGGTTAGGTTAGGTTAGTGTCAGGTCTGGGGTCAGGTCAGGTTAGGTTAGGTTAGGGGGCCAGGTTAGGTTAGGTTAGGTCAGGTCCGGTCAGGTCAGGTTTAGGTTAGGGCTAGGGCTGGGGCTAGGGCTAGGTCTGGGGCTGGGGCTGGGGCTGGAGGCTAGGTCTGGAGCTAGGGGGGCTAGGGGCTAGGGGCTAGGGGCTAGGGCTAGGGGGCTAGGCTGGCTAGGGCTAGGGCTGGGGCTAGGGGGCTAGGGGGCCAGGGCCAGGGGCAGGGGCAGGGCCAGGCCAGGAAGGTCTGGGGCTAGACTAGGGATTAGTCCTAGGGGGCTAGGCTAGGGGCTAGGGGACCAGGGGCCAGGACTAGGATAGGGCTAGGCTAGGGCAGGGACTGGGCCTGGGGCTGGAGGCTAGGGCTGGAGCTAGGGGGCTAGGGCGCTAGGGCTAGGGCCAGGGGGGCCAGGAGGCTAGGGCTGGGGCTAGGGGGCCAGGGGCCAGGGCCAGAGGGCCAGGGCAGAGGCCAGGGTGCAAGGGAAGGGCTAGGACCAGGATTAGGCTAGGGGGCTTAGAGATAGGGCTGGGGGCTAGGGCTGGGGGGGCTAGGGGACTAGGGGCCAGGGCTAGGCTAGGGGGACAGCACTGGGGCTAGGGGATAGGGCCAAGGGCCAGGGCTAGGGATGAGGCTAGGGGCCAGGGGATAGGGCTAGGGCCAGGGCCAGGCTGAGGCTGGGATAGGGCTGGGGCTAGGGGGCTAGGGCTAGGCTAGGCTAGGGGCCAGGTTAGGCCTAGGGGGGCAGGGCTGGGGCTAGTGGGCCAGTGCTAGGGGGGGCCAGGGGCCAGGGCCAGGACCAGGGGCCAGGGGCCAGGGGGGCCCAGGGGCTAGGGGCCAGGAGGCCAGACTAGGGGCCAGGGATAGGCCATGGGGCCAGGGCAAGGGGGCTGGTCTAGCAGGGTAGGGCCAGGGGCCCACGGCCAGAGTTAGGTTAGGAGGTCAAGGGTTACGGCCAAGTGTCAGGTCAGGGTCAGGTCTGGGCCATGACCAGGGCTGCCAGGCCAGGGCCAGGTCTATCAGGGCCAGGGCCAGGCCTGTCAGGGCAGGACCAAGGCTGTTAGGGTCAGGGTCAGTGCTGTCACGCCAAGGCCAGGGCTGTCAGGTTAGGTTAGGTTAGGGGTTAGCGGTTAGGTTTAGGGGTTAGGGTTAGGGGGTCAAAGGTTAGGGTCAAGTGTCAAGAGCCAGGGCCAGGGCCAGGGCAGCCAGGGCCAGGGCCAGGGCCAGGGAGAGGGCCGCAAGGGCTGCCAAGGCCAGGGCCATCAGGGCTATCAGGGCCACAGCGACGGCTCCCAGGGCCAGGGCTGTCAGAGTCAGGCCAGGGCTGTCAGAATCAGGCCAGGGCTGTCAGGCCAGGGCCAGGGCTGTCTGGGCCAGGCCAGGGCTGTCAGGGTCAGGGCCAGGTCTGTCAGGGTGTTGGAAGCCGCGTGATCATCTCTCTGGCAGAAACACACGCGGGCACAAGGTTCCTTCCGCAACAAGCCTTTATTCCAGTCAATCAATGAAAGGAGGAGAGGAGAGCGGGCCTGGCCACCTCGCAGGCTTGTGCGGCACTCGCATTGGCCTATGGACACCACGGCGTCCCGCAGTCCATGGCGAAGGCGGGCAAGCCCCGGGCGGGGAGAGGGGGAGGAGGAGAGGGAGGAGAGCACCAGGGCCCAGAAGTGGCGCTATTTATATAAGCCCTGGTCGCACCTAAGTGACATGTCAATACCCTGATTGGCTGCTCACTCTTTACCCCGCCTGATGACTCGGGCCCAGCGTGCTTAGAGTGCTTATGCAATTTGCACAACCCGCGCATGCGTACTGGATGTTTTTTTTTTTTTTTTTTTACAGTTTTGAGTGCAAAATGTCAGCGCCACCTGGTAGCGTCTGAGTCTCAGCTCTCCACATTCCCCTTTTGTTTTAATAAATGAAAACTGCCTTAAAGCCTATAAGTGTGGCACATGAGAGCCCTAAGCTCGATCAAGCGAGCTCCTTCTTTGGGGAGTAAGCGATCAAGAGCTTTAGATTACTTCCTTACGCCACCAGGTGCATTGGTGACAAGTCCTCTGGGTGCAGGGGCTAAGGGAGAAGATAAAAAAAGGAGGTGACACCCATTCCCGTGCAATGGAATAAAATTGCAGGGAGTGCAAGGGCTGTCATCCTCCTATCTAGGTACCATAGCCGCTTAGGCAAAGGCAACATTGACTTGGATCACTAATCGACTCAGGGCAATGGGTAAAACCCCTGAGGTACATCGACTGAGTGTCACAGTCTGTTTTAATTTTTTAACATGGATAAAAAATTTTGGGATATGATCCTTCTTTCAAGGCCACAAGCTGCTTATGATCGCGACCTAGTCACGCTTATGTTGGGTATTGAGTTTGCAGAACAACCAGAGTAAAAACACTAAGCCCCAACATAGTGCTGCACCAAACATTCCAACCCCCACCCAATCTTAAAGTAAGAAAAGGCCAAGAAACCCAGGGTAATAAGCCATCTGTGGGCTTATGAATCCACTGAGTAGAATTAGTGGTCATCCTCGCCGCCTTGACTCTTCAAGTGGTAGCAGGTGTATCTGTTGAAAGATCATCTTCAGCTGTCACCAGCTTTCAAGTGAGGAGCCCGGGTACCCAGAATGGATTGTTTTCTTCCTGTGGGAAAACACAGACAGCTCCCCTGGATCTTATTAAGATAGGATCCGGCCTTTCCATTGACCAGTTAAGACATCCTTCCATTTGATCATTTCCTTGGGCCTATTAGGCCCTAAGCAGTGATGATCAGCCACCGAATGGCCTTGACTGTCCAAATTCAAAAAAAATTGAGTGTGAAGAGTGCAAAGGAAATGGTTACTCATCGCACTGAGGGCAGAGCCTCCTGAACTCTCCCTTTGTTTTATTAAGTAGGATTTTAGGGTGCGTGAGCATGTTTAATAATACCCTGACTTTGAGGGTTATGGGGAGACCCGTTAGATGGGTCACTTTTATTGGATGACAAAACTGTCCAAATTTTTGAGAAGTATAGGTCGCCCATTGGCAGTTTTTAGAATTTTGGGCTTTCCCAGGCACTCCATGCCTCTAGGCAATGTTGAATAACATGGGCTGCCTTTTCTCCAGTCAGGGAGAAGCAAACACAACTCCAGAGCAAGTATCAACAGAAACATACAAATATTGAATTTTACCAAACAATGAAATGTGAGTAACATCCATCTGCCACACTTGTAGTGGACGGATTCCTCTGGGATTAATCCCAACATGAGGCATAGGTAAGAACTGACAACAATTTTGACATTGTGTAAAAATATCTCTAGCTTCTTTTCTAGTTTTGTCAAATCGATGACGCAATGTCTCAGCTGTAACATGAAAACTTTTATGAAACTCCTTAGCCAATTCTAAATTTGAATTAATGTTAGGTTAGGTTAGGTTAGGTCAGGGTAAGGGGGTTAGGTTTAGGTTAAGGCCTGGGTATGGTTAGGTTAGGGTTAGGGTTAGTGTTAGGTTAGAGTTAGATTTAGGGGGTTAGGTTAGGTTAGGTTTAGGTTAGGTTAGGTTAGGGTCAGGTCAGGTCAGGTCAGGGGGGGGGCTTAGGTTAGGTTAGTGGTTAGGGTCAGAATTAGGGTTAAAGTCAGGTTAGGTTAGGTTTAGGTTAGGTTAGGTTAGGTTAGGTTAGGTGTTAGGTTAGGCTTAGGGTTTAGGTTAGGTTAGGGTCAGGTCAGGGTCAGATTCAGGTCAGGTTAGGTTAGGCTAGGGCTATGGCTAGGGCTGGGGCTGGGGCTGGAGGCTAGGGCTGAGATAGGGACTAGGGGCTAGGGCTAGTGCTAGGGGGCTAGGAGGCTAGGGCTGGGGCTAGGGGGCTAGGGGGCTAGGTGACTAGGGCTAGGGGGCTAGGGCTATGGGCTAGGTGGCTGTATACAATAGACAAAAGGGCTGAGAAAGAAATTAGGGAAACAACGCCTTCACAATAGCGACAATTGACATACGGTACTGGAGTAAGCTTTAACCAAGGAAGTCAAAGACTTGTATGAAAAAAAATTTCAAATCTCTGAAGAAAGAACTAGAAGAAGATATGAGAAGATGGAAAGATCTCCCATGCTCATGGCTTGGTAGGATTAACATAGTAAAAATGGCCATCTTACCAAAAGCAATCTACAGATTCAATGCAATGCCCATCAATTTACCAACACAATTCTTTACAGACTTGGAAAGAAAAATTCTCAACTTCATATGGAATAACAAGAAACCCAGAATTGCTAAAACAATCCTCTACAATAAAAGATCTTCTGGAGGTATCTCCATTCCTGATCTTAAGTTGTACTATAGAGTAACAGTTTTAAAAACTGCATGGTACTGGCATAGAAACAGAATGATGGATCAATGGAACCGAACAGAGGACCCAGAAATAAACCCACACACTTATGGACACCTG
Organism: Meriones psammophilus; assembly: GCA_036365155.1. Classification (NCBI taxonomy): domain Eukaryota; kingdom Metazoa; phylum Chordata; class Mammalia; order Rodentia; family Muridae; genus Meriones; species Meriones psammophilus. The sequence goes on along the minus strand of JAEOAE010002916.1, from coordinate 47,728 downwards.
ATATTTGACAAAGACGCCTAAATCATACAATGGAAAAAAGATAGCATCTTCAACAAATGGTGCTGGTCCAACTGGATGTCTACATGTAGAAAAATGAAAATAGATCCATACTTATCACCCTGCACAAAACTGAAGTCCAAGTGGATCAAAGACCTCAACATAGAACCAGACACATTAAATCGGGCTTGAAAAAAAAAAAAGTGGGGAATACCCTAGAACTCATTGGTACAGGGGAAAACTTCCTGAACAGAACTCCAACAGCACAGGCTCTAAGAGCAACAATCCATAAATGGGACCTCATGAAACTGAAAAGCTTCTGCAAAGCAAAGGACACCGTCATCAAAACAAAGCGATCTCCTACAGATTGGGAAAGAATCTTCACCAACCCTTTATCTGATAGAGGACTCATATCAAGTATATATAAAGAACAAAAGAAGCTGAAAAGCAGCAAACCAAGTAATCCACTTAAAAATGGGGAACAGAGCTAAACAGAGAATTCTCTGTAGAGGAATACCGAATGGCAGAGAAGCACTTAAAGAAATGCTCAACCTCACTAGCCATTAGGGAAATGCAAATCAAAACAACCCTGAGATTTCACCTTACAGCCATGAGAATGGCCAAGATCAAAAACTCAAGTGACAACACATGCTAGAGAGGTTGTGGAGAAAGAGGAACCCTTCTCCACTGCTGGTGGGAATGTAAACTGGTACAACCACTCTGAAATCAATCTGGCGTTTTCTCAGAAAACTAGGAATAGTGCTTCCCAAGATCCAGCCATACCACTCCTAGGCATATATCCAAAAAAGAGAGGCTCAAGCACACAAAAAGGAAATTTGCTCAGCCATGTTCATAGCAGCTTTATTTGTAATAGCCAGAAGCTGGAAACAACCCAGATGCCCTCAACTGAAGAATGGATGCAGAAAATGTGGTACATCTACACAATGGAATATTACTCGCAATGAAAAATAAGGAAATCATGAAATTTGCAGGTAAATGGTGGGATCTGGAAAGGATCATCCTGAGTGAGTTGTCCCAGAAGCAAAAAGACACACATGGTATATACTCACCATATAGACATACAACATAGGACAAACCCACTAAAACCTGTGCATCTAAAGAAACTAAGCAAGAGAGAAGAGCCCAACTAAAATGTCTAATCCCCATCCAGAAAGGCAAAGAGGATGGACATCAGAAGAAGAAGAAAACAGGAAACAACCTAGGAACCTACCACAGAGGGTCTCTGAAAGCCTCTGCCCTACAGACTATCAAAGCAGAAGCTAAGCCTGATGGGCAACTGTTGGGCAGAGTGAATGGAATTTTATGTAAGAACTGGGAAAGAGCAAGAGCTGAGAGGACAGGGTCTCCACAAGGAGAGCAACAGAACAAGAAAATTTGAACACAGGGAACTTCCCAGAGACTCATACTCCAACCAAGGACTATTCATAGAGATAACCAAGAACCCCTGCACAGATGTAGCCCAGGGCAGTTCAGAGTCCAATTGGGTTACATAGTAATGAGAAGAGGGGCTGCCTCTGACATGAACTGACTGGCCTGCTCTTTAGTCACCTCCTCCTGAGGGGGAGCAACCTTACCAGGCCATAGTAGAGGACAATGAAGCCACTTTTGATGTGAACTGATGGACTACGAAAAGAAAGGAGAGGAGAACCTCCCCTATCAGTGGACTTGGGGAGTGGCATGCATGCAGAGGGAGGAGGGAGGATTGGATTGGGAGGGGAGGGAGGGGCTTGGGGGGATGCAGAGTGAATAAAGTGTAATTGATGAAAAATTTAAAAGAAAGGGAAAAAATAATAATTTAAGAACCTTAAATGACTTTCAAAATTGGAGGAAAACATGGAGTTAGTCAATTTACATGGAGCACGTCTCGCCCCTGGGGGCAATGGTCTCCTGAACCTACTCAGACCTCGGACACCTCGGACACTGCTAGTTCTAGAACCAATGCAGGATGTTCCAATGAGGGGGTTAAGGCTTCTCATAATATTTCCTATAAGCCCACACCTGTTTGTTTACATCCCCCATTTTTATTCATTATTAGCCAGATAGAGCCAAGTAATTGTAGTAATGATAGTTGCTTTTTTGCCCAATGCTGTAATGCTAGTAAATTTACTAGCTGGTTACTCACATGCCTCGATGGGTGCCTGTGCCCGTTGATGCCCTCACGCTATGACTCTCTTCAGACAGAAAAGGGATCTTGGAATTACAGCTGCCATTGTTACTGCCATCTCATTGGCGGCTGTTGAGCTACCACCACGCCATTAGCCATGAGTCATACTGGGCAGACTGCTCAGACACTGAATAACCTTTTAGCCAAGGTAGCTCATGCCTTAGATGTACAAAAAGGAATTAATGCTCAACTAAAAGGAGGTTTGATGGAGTTCAATCATAGGTTTGACCTCGCAGGAACAAATTGATACCCTATGGCAAATCGCTCAACTTGGCTGTCAATGAAAGTATGCTGGACTTTGTGTCACTAGCATACAACATGAGAATTTTCCCTGTGCTGCAAATCTGTCTAAACAATTGTCAAGCTATATTTTAGGTAATTGGACTGAGAATTCAATACTACGATGGACCAGCTGAGAGTGGCCATTGTCATGGTAAATTCTACCAGAGTGGACGCAGGACTAGCCACAGGATTATCATCATGGATTGCTGCAGCCATGAATCATCTGAAGGAATGGGCAGGCATGGGAGCGTTAGCAGGCCTTCTGGTGTTGGTCACCTTGGTTTGCCTGTGGTATATATGTTCAAGATTAGAGTCTCACAACAGCGTAATGCAGCCATGACCATTCAGGCCTTACAGCCATTGAAGCAGGACATTCTCCCCAAGCATGGTTGGCTACCATAAAAAGCCAAAATGTTACGATCAGGATGCAAGGCTAAGCACTGCACTCAGGGTCAGCATCCTTGGACCCAGAGAAGAGCATGTCTGATTGCATGCGGGTTGATGCCCCAGGTCCCGCCTGAGAAAAAGGTATCGGACGGGTCTGATGCTCTTGTGTGGATGACACCTAAATGAACATCAGTACAAAGCCCCAATTTATTTCTAATATCAGAGATCAGACCTCTACTCTGCCTGATGCGTCCAAAACAAAAAAAAAGGGGAACTGTAAAGAGCTGCGTAATGCCGCGCCTGAAAGATGGAGCTGGTTTCCGCCTTCCACCTTCCCGATGGTGAGTGCTCTCTGTCACAAACAACTCCACATTTGTCTAAGGCTGAGGATCTGGCTTGCTTCCATGTATGTGGACCTATCTGCATTGCCCACGTGGCATGCCTGGGCTGGCTACCCAGAGGCTATTTAAGCTGAGGGCTGGCTTTCCCAGGGTCAGATGATTGTTCAAGGTTCCTGAATAAACTGCATTTAAAAATAAATAAATAAAACAAAACATCAAGTTAAAAAAAAAAAAAAAAAGTAGTGCTTTGTTTTTGTGTTCTTTCGCTCAAAACTTGTTCCTGTGCTGTACATTGTGTTATATCACTTTTCAGTTTTCCTGTATTCCTAATTGAGCGAGTGGCACACATGTGATTTAGTGTACAAAGTAGTGCTTTGTGTTTATGTTCTTTCGCTGGAAATTTGTTCCTCTTAGGAACAAGTTAGGTTAGGTGAGGGTTAGGCTTAGAGTTAGGTAGGGTTAGGTTAGGTTAGGTTAGGGTTTAGGTTAGGGGGTTAGGATTAGGTTAGGGTTAGGTTAGGTGCTTAGGTTAGGTTAGGTTATATCACTTTTCAGTCTTCCTGTTTTAATAATTGAAGAGGCGAAAACGAATGTGAATTAGTTTACAAAGTTGTGCTTTGCTGCTTGTTCTTTTGATGAAAACTTGTTTTTTGCCATACATTTCGATATATCGCTTTTCAGTTTTCCTGTATTCCTAATTGAGCGAGAGACACACATGTGATTTAGTTTACAAAGTAGTGCTGAAAGACCCCGCCACCAAAAAAAGTTAGAAGCAGCTAATAGTTAATGTCATTTTGTACAGCACTGTTTTGAGAAACTCTGAAGGATACCACTGTTTTGAGAAACTCTGTGGGCTAGGAGGGAACTAGCTGAAGAGATCCAGCTGCTGGGGATATTCATGTCAGGCTGCCCCAGTTGAGCCAAAAATCAATTTGTGCTGACCACGATATGAGAAGTTTGTGAGACTGTTCCAGCTGAGATAGGGGCCCTAAGACAAATAGTGAGACTGTTCCAGCTGAGATAGGAGCCCTAAGACAAACAACAGGTGGCGGTCCCAAGATTGAGAGCCATCATGACCTTTCCGACCACCCAGTTCCTGATATCATGATGTCCCTGCCAAACTCTGACTCAAGTTGTGGTCTCATTTAAATGTACCAATCAGCTCCCTGTAACTATGCTTCTCGCTTCTGTACCTGCGCTTTTTTGCTCTGAGACCCTATAAAAGCCCAGCTTTCCACTCAGGGGGCGCAAAGTCTTCCGAGAGACTTTGTCGCCCCAGGTACCCATGTATCAAAATAAAGCCTCTTGCTGTTTGCAGCCAAACATCTGGTCTCGTTGATCCTGGGAGGGGGTCTCTGATGGAAGACACCCATAGGGAGTCTTTCATTTGGAGGACCCAGCGAGATCTCAGACCCCTGCCCAGGGACCACCAACCCAGCGCCGGGAGGTAAGACTGCCGGCTTTTTGTTCTGTGAGTCTTGTGTATCGTGGTGTTAAGCAGTCTGTTTTGTGTGTGTCTGCTTCCAGGGGGTTTGAGTCCCCCTGTGGTCTGAGGCTTGGCCCAAGTCATCTGTATTGTGGAAATTGAAAGGAGTTGACGGAATCGGACTTTCTTTCAGTGGCTCCTGGGAGAGGTCTCAGGAGTATTCTGTAGGGAGCTGTTTTCACGGTTCCCATCTGAGGGGGAGAGAGCCGATTTCTCGCTCGCCTGTCTGGAAGCACGAGCCGACTGACTTCTCGGGCTTCGCCTGTTCAAGCCTACGTGTGTGCTTCATCTGGGAGACGGAGGAACTGGACCTCCGACACAGTCTCCATCTGAATTTTTGCTTTCAGTTTTGTGTCTTATCTCGAGCCGTGTGGCTTGTGTTGTGTTCTGTCTGTCTCGTCTTTATAGTGTGATAAGTGTTTTTTATGTATTTGAAAAAATGGGACAAACTGTCACTACTCCCAAAAGTTTAACTTTACAGCAAAAGAGCACGGGGGAGGGGAGAGGCCCAGCCAGGAAGCAGGTTCAGGACCTGCGGGAGGTAAGCTACAGTAGAGCTCACAAGGGAGCCAAGGGAGTAGGCAAGGCTCATGGGCTTGCTGGATGAAAGTCCTTAGACATGGCTAGGCGGGATTGGCACTGTAGCTGCTCCATGATAGGAGCTGCTCTGGCTGCTGAGAGAGAGGAAAACTCCTCCCCTTGCCTTCATGCCAGCTTAGCAGGAAAGTAAGCAGCAAGAGCTCACCACTCTCTCTTGTTCCTCTCTTCCTCCTCCCCACCTAGGGGGCTTGCAACTTACAGATCAAACAGTAATTTAGAAAAAAAAAAAACTGTACTTACTGTAATGTTTAGAATTGCAGCTGAGTCTGTCTGTTTAAATATATGGCCATTTTCCAATTGTTTTCAACTGGTCTTAAATGGTTGATATGATAAAAAAAATAATTGGGTATGTTTTAAGGTTAAATTCAAATTTGTTTTAAACACGATATGTGTCTACGTGTTTGTAGGGTCTATAAATGCATATGTTTAAATAACAACAATGTAAATTGCCACATGGTGTGGCTCAGAAAAAAAAAAAAAGATTGCAAAATCTCTGAGTCAAAATGATTTTATTTCCTTTTAGGATAAGAAGAAAGTCTTATTCTAAGTTGATATTGGTTCTGAAGATTAGGTTGTTTTCACTGATAAACTTTGGTCTTAAAATCTAGTTTCAACTTTTAAAATTATGGTTCCCGGGAAAATTTGGCCAGCTGGTGGACGTTAATTCTCATTTCCTTCTAGGTTAAAAGGATAACTTATTTTAATTGGTTAATTGGTATTGGTTTTAAAAATTAAATTGCTTACACTGGTAAATTCTGGTTTTAAAATCTGGTTTTGAAATGTTTAAGGCTGTAAAATGTTTAAAGTTTATCAGGCATTTGGGTATGACAATGATCTTGGGTATTTTATTAATTTTACTAAATAAAACCCTGCCGTATTGTTTGTGCTAACTGAAAAAATTGCAGTTTTTAAAGTGTATCTTGTGGAGAGCTGTTTGTTTGTTAAGCTGATTTGTGATCATCTTTTTTTTTTTTTTTTTTTTTTTTTTTTTTTTTTTTTTTTGGAGCAAACTGATACCCTATTCGCTAACTTGGCTGTTAATGAAAATATGCTGGACTTTAAGTCACTAGCATATAACATGAGAATTTTTCCTGTGCTGCAAATCTGTTAAACAATTGTCGAAAAAATTGAACTGCAGTGGAGCAGCTGAGAGTGGCCAAAAAATTGCCAGAGTGGACACAGAACTTTATCATCATGTTGCTGCAGCCATGAATCATCTGTGGGTGGGCATGGGAGATTAGCAGGCCTTCTGGTGTTGGTCTCCTTGGTTTGCCTGTGGTATATATGCAAGATTAGAGTCTCACAACAGTGTGATGCAGCCATGATCAGTCAGGCCTTTACAGCCATTGAAGCAGGACATTCTCCCCAAGCATGGTTGTGATCATCTTATCCGCTACAGAAAAAGTTATTTAAAAAATGGCAGTTTCAAAACTCCTTTTATAGTAATGTATAGAAAGCAAATCGTACGAGACTCTGGGCTTCTGCAGGATTATGTCAAAATGGAAAGGATTTTAGTGAGAGTTTTTATGTTGTCTGAAAAGCAAAAAGAAAGCAAGAAAGTAAGCATGTCTGGTTAAGCCAGAAAAAGAAAGCTAGGAACCTGAAGGTATATAGAATGTTGCAGAAGGTTAGTGGATGTGTTATAAAAAGCCAGAGAGCTAGCTGATAGGTTTGGTATGGCTAAAGTAATTCTTCTAAAGCTTGTTTGATCACTGGGAACTTTTGCTTGTGGGGGATTATGGATGCTCCACAGTGTTTGCTGTATCATCAACAGCACCTAATGGCTATTTTTGGTATTGTCAGTCATAGCTCAGATAACACATGGCTAGCTGCCATGATGGTTCAGGATAGAGAGCACATAAAGCTGTAGTTTTGCTGCCATATTTGTTTAGGACTTCCAGCTGAGTTCAGTTACACGTGGCCAGCCGCCATACTGGTTCAGAGATAAAGAGGGCAAAACTATGAGTTTGCCACCATTTTGTTCAGGTATCTCAGTTATGTATAGTCATATCAGTGTTAAGTACAAAGCTTTTACTGTTTAATTTTAATGCAAGTGGTAGGAGTAGCAAGATTTGCTAGCCTTTCTATGAACTGTATCAGATTAAAAGGTTTGCTTTGATTTTAGTTCAGAAAGAGCAGATTTAAAGTCATGCTAAATACTGCAGTTGAGCCTTACCTAGTCTCCTTGTTCAAGTTTTTTTAAGGTTAAGCCTAGGATGGGTAACTATAAAGTTTGCCTATTTGTCTTAAAATATATAGTTCTAAAACATGCATCTCAGAAATATGCTAGAACTATATTAAATAGCATTCTGTTTTATAGGACACAGTTTAAAACAGATGATAAAAACAAAGAGTAACTCAGATATGCTGGCCCTCAAGCTTATCAGAGATCTGATGAATATGGCATTTTAACATATGTAAGTTTATTGTGGCAGAAAGTCCCAAAATCCTGGCAGTAGCTCCCAAGGTCTCCGAGAAGATTTGGACACAACGACAGATGACTGCAACTCTGGATTGTGGTATGGTAACCACTGGGCAATACTGCCCCAACTGGCCCACTGCTAGGCCCAGCCTAAACTGTGGACAAAGCCGGGACACCTGAAGAGCCATTGTCTCACATTGTGAGAGGCAAGGTGAGGTCAATCTCTCCTGTTCCTCTTCCACAGCAGCAGTTTCTCATCCTCTATGCCTGATGGCTGGACTGCCTCTGCTCAAAAAAAGCCAGGAGAACATAGGAGCCAGGGACACTGCCTAGGTAATGGACTAACTAGTCATCTCTGTCATTTTGATTGGTACTTAGCTCATAATTTATCCTTCTCAGGTCTCTGATCACATTGACAGCTGGGCTAAAAGGCTAGGCTTAGTTAACAGTAACTTGGCAGTTAAAGAGTAGACAGTTAGGTTCACTATCAGCTCATTGGACAGTTCATTAGTTAGTTAAAACTACTGGGTACTATATATTTTGTATAAAAAAAAAAAGCCAAACAAAACAGGTTTGCCCTGCTCACAGGCTTTACATCAGTTGCCAATGTCTTATATTAATAGTTAAATAAAAAATATAAGGTTTATATAGGGTCTGAGGATATAGGAGTTCAGGTTATAAAAATCTAAAAAATGTTGGTCTACATACTGATCAAAGTATCAATTTAATGGACGTCAGGTTAACACTTAAGTAAAAAAAAAAAAGTACAAGCAGTTTCTCACGCAGGCAATCTTACTTAGCCAAAATATAGGAGGGTTTACTCAAGGTTGCACAGAGCCTGCTGTCTGGTTACTATGGTTGCACGGAGTTTGTAAGGGTCAGAGCAGTCCACTGTAAGACCACCAAGGTCAGTCTGTGAGAGACTGGACTTTGAAAAATAGCCAAGAAGCTGAGTTCCGCTGCTCAGATGCCGTTAACTCCAAAAAGGCTGTCACATGGACACACTTAAGTTGTTTACAAAAGATATAAAAAAAAAACAGCTGACTGGTACCAATTCTGTTGGATATAGTTTTTATCTGTTACTCTCAAAATGTTGCTGTATTAGATTTGCTGAAATGTTACTTTTCTGATACCAAAAATTTATATGAGTTTATAAAAATCAAAAGGTCATAAGACCTAGATCTGGCATAGCTCAAATGGATCCCAGAAGAGTTTTTCCCTGGTGTTGGGATTTCTCACTTTTTCCATTTAACAGACAAATCTTAACTTCTGTCTCTAGTCTGAATTTGTCTCAGCAGATTTTCACCTTTTGACTCTGTTCCGCATCAGCTGTGGACTGCAAGCTGAGATCTGGACATCCTGAAACTGACATGATTGCTCCCTGCCACTTCGGGTGGATCAATGAACCAGATGCTTGGGACTCCTTTATTGCCCAGCCTTTGACTGGCATTTCAGCCTTCCTAGCCCCTGATGCCTACGGTCCAATGGTCAGCTCAAGAAGCTCCAGAAGACGGAACTACGCCCAAATCCCCCCTAGCAGGCTGAAATGCTAAGTCAAAAGGGGCTCCCTGGCATTAGCTATTATCTTGGGCATCTGCTTAGCTGAAATGGACACTAATATTGCAGCAACTGGGCTAAAAGCCTAGAGAGACCCTGTAATAGTTCTCCTTGGCTTAACGGAAGACTCAGACAGAGACAGCAGTTCTTTGAGTCAGGACAAAGCTGGTACGAGAGTTGGTTCAATAAAGCCACTGGCTCTCTGTCATACAAGCGCTGGTCTTAACCCAGCAGTATAATCAGTTTAAACAGCAGGAGACAGAAATAAACTCTCCCTAGGCCCGAGAATGAAAGATTCCATTCTAAGTTAGAAGAAAAAGGGGGAATGAAAGACCCTCCTCACCAAAAAAAGTTAGAAGCAGCTAATAGTTAATGTCATTTTGTACAGCACAGTTTTGAGAAACTCTGAAGGATACCACTGTTTTGAGAAACTCTGTGGGCTAGGAGGAACTAGCTGAAGATACCCAGCTGCTGGGGATATCTGAGGTCAGGCTGCCCCAGTTGAGCCAAAAATCAATTTGTGCTGACCACGCATATGAGAAGTTTGTGAGACTGTTCCAGCTGAGATAGGGGCCCTAAGACAAATAGTGAACAGCTGAGATAGGAGCCCAAAGACAAACAACAGGTGGCGGTCCCAAGATTGAGAGCCATCATGACCTTTCCGACCACCCAGTTCCTGATATCATGGTGTCCCTGCCAAACTCTGACTCAAGTTGTGGTCTCATTTAAATGTACCAATCAGCTCCCTGTAACTATGCTTCTCGCTTCTGTACCTGTGCTTTTGCTCTGAGACCCTATAAAAGCCCAGCTTTCCACTCAGGGGGCGCAAAGTCTTCTGAGAGACTTTGTCACCCCAGGTACCCATGTATCAAAATAAAGCCTCTTGCTGTTTGCAGCCGAACATCTGGTCTCGTTGATCCTGGGAGGGGGTCTCCTGATGGAAGACACCCATCGGGAGTCTTTCAGTGCTTTTTATTTCTGTTCTTCTGTTGGAAACTTGTTTCTGTACTGTACAGTGTGATATATCACTTTTCAGTTTTCCTGTTATATTAAATGAACAGGTGACACGCTTGTGAATTAGGTTACAAAGTTCTGCTTTATGCTTCATTTCTTTCGATGGAAACTTGTTCCTGTGCTGTACAGTTAGATATATCACTTTTCAGTTTTCCTGTTATAATAATTGAACAGGTGACACGTATGTGAATTAGTTTATAAAGTTGTGCTTTATGCTTCTGTTCTTTCTCGATGAAAATTTGTTTATTTGCCCTACATTTTGATATATTGCTTTTCAGTTTTCCTGTATTCCTAATTGAGCGAGCTAAATCATGTTATTCCATTTACAAGTAGTTTTGCCTGTTCTTTCCTAAACTTGTTCCTGTGCAGATCACTTTTCAGTTTTCCTGTATTCCTAATTGATCAAGGGCACACATGTGATTTAGTTTACAAAGTAGTGCTTTGCATTTATGTTCTTTCGCTGGAAACTTTGTTAATGTTAGGAACAAGTTAGGGTTACGTTTAGGGGTAGGTTAGGGTTAGGGTTAGGTTAGGTTAGGTTAGGGTTAGGTTAGGTTAGGGTTAGGTTAGGTTAGGTTAGGTTAGGTTAGGTTAGGTTTAGGTTAGGTTAGGTTATATCACTTTTCAGTTTTCCTGTTATAATAAATGAACAGGCGACACAAAATGTGAATTAGTTTACAAAGTTGTGCTTTGCATTTCTGTTCTTTCAATGAAAACTTGTTTCTTTGCTGTACATTTCTATATATTGCTCTTCAGTTTTCCTGTATTCCTAATTGAGTGAGCAACACACATGTGATTTAGTTTACAAAGTAGTGCTTTGCATTTCTGTTCTTCTGTTGGAAACTTGTTTCTGTGCTGTACAGTGTGATGTATCACTTTTCATTTTCCCTGTTATAATAATTGAATGGACGACACGTATGTGAATTAATTTACAAAGTTGTGCTTTGCATTTCTGTTCTTTCAATGGAAACTTCTTTCTGTGCCTTACAGTAAGAGGTAACACTTTTCAGTTTTCCTGTATTCCTAATTGAGCGAGCGACACACATGTGATTCCGCTTTAAAGGTAGTTTGTTTTTCTGTACTTTAGTTCAAACTTGTTCCTGTGCTGTACAGTGCGTATATCACTTTTCAGGTTTCCTGTATTCCTAATTGAGCGAGTAGCACACATGTGATTTACTTTACAAAGTAGTGCTTTGCATTTATGTTCTTTTTTGTTTGAAACTTGTTCCTGTTAGGAACAAGTTAGGTTAGGTTAGGGGTTAGGGTTAGGTTAGGTTAGGTTAGGTTAGGTTAGGGTTAGGTTAGGTTAGGTTAGGTTAAGGTTAGGTTAGTGTGTTAGGTTTAGGGCTTAGGTTAGGTTAGATTTTGATCACTTTTCAGTTTTCCTGTTATAATAATTGAACAGGCAACACGAATGTGAATTAGTTTACAAAGTTTTGCTTTGTATTTCTGTTCTTTGATGAAAATTTGTTTCTTTGCCGCATTTTCGATATATATCGCATTTTCCTGTATTCCTAATTACAAGTGACATACAAGTGATTTAGTTTACAAAGTAGTGCTTTGCTTTCTGTTCTTCTGATGGAAACTTCTTCCTGTGCTGTACAGTGTGATATATCACTTTTCAGTTTTCCTGTTATAATAATTGAATGGGCGATACGTATGTGAATTAGTTTACAAAGTTGTGCTTTATGCTTTTCTGTTCTTCGATTGAAACTTGTTCCTGTGCCGCACAGTGCAAGGTAACACTTTTCAGTTTTCCTGGATACCTAACTGAGCGAGCGACACACATGTGATTCCGCTTTAAAAGTAGTGTTTTGTTTTTCTGTTCTTTCCTTTGAAACTTGTTCCTGTGCTGTACAGTGCGTTATATCACTTTTCATTTTTCCTGTTTTCCTAATTGAGCGAGTGGCACACATGTGATTTAGTTTACAAAAAGTAGTGCTTTGCGCTTATGTTCTTTCGGTGGAAAACTGTTCCTGTTAGGAACAAGTTAGGTAGGGTAGGTTGGTTAGGCTTAGGTTAGGAACCGTTAGGTTACGGTTAGGTTAGGGTTAGGGTTAGTGTTAGGCTTAGGGCTTAGGTTAGGTTAGGTTAGGTTAGGGTCTTAGGGTTAGGGTTAGGTTATATCGCTTTTTTCAATTTTCCTGTATTCGTAATTGAGCGAGTGGCACACATGTGATTTAGTTTACAAAGTAGTAGTTTGTGTTTATTTTCTTTGTTGGAAAATTTTGCATGTTAGCAACAAGTTAAGGTTAGGTTAGGCTTAGGCTTAGGTTAGGTAGGGTTAGGTTAGGGTTAGGTTTTAGGATAGTGTTAGGGTTAGGGTTAGGTTAGGTTAGTTTTAGGGGCTTATGGTTAGGTTAGGTTATAACACTTTTCAGTTTTCCTGTTATAATAATTGAACAGGCAACACGAATGTGAATTAGTTTACAAAGTTGTGCTTTGCGCTTTCTCTTCTTTCGATGAAAACTTGTTTGTTTGCCTTACATTTCGATATATCGCTTTCAGATTTCCTGTATTCCTAATTGAGCCAGTGATACACATGTGATTCCGCTTAAAAAGTAGTGCTTTGATTTCCTGTTCTTTCATTCAAAACTTGTTCCTTTGCTGTACAATGCGATATATCACTTTTCAGTTTTCCTCTATTCCTAATTTTTGAGCAGGCACACATGTGATTTAGTTTAAAAAGTAGTGCTTTGCGCTTTCTGTTCTTCTGTTGGAAACTTGTTTCTGTGCTGTGCAGTGTGATATATCATTTTGCTGTTTTCCTGTTATAATAATGGAACGGGCGACACGTATGTGAATTAGTTTACAAAGTTGTGCTTTATGCTTTTCTGTTCTTTCGATTGAAACTTGTTTGTGTGCTGTACAGTTTGAGATAACACTTTTCCGCTTTTTCTCTATTCCTAATTGAGCAAGGGAAACACATGTGATTCCGTTTAAAAGTAGTGCTTTGCTTTTCTGTTCTTCTGTTGGAAAGTTTTTTCTGGGCTGTACAGTGTGATATATCACTTTTCAGTTTTTCTGTATTCCTAACTGAGCAAGTGGCACACATGTGATTTAGTTTAAAAAGTAGTGCTTTGTGTTTATGTTCTTAGATGGAAACTTGTTACTAGGAACAAGTTAGGGTTAGTGTTAGTTTTAGGTTAGGGTAGGTTAGGGTTAGGGTTACAAAATTGTAGGGTTAGGGTAAGGGTTAGGGAAAGGGTTGGGGTTAGCGTTAGGTGTTAGGTTAGGGTTTGGGTTAGGTTAGGTTAGGGATTAAGGGCTTAGGTTAGGGTTAGGTTATATCACATTTCAGTTTTCCTGTTATACTAAATGAACAGGCAACATGAATGTGAATTAGTTTACAAAGTTGTGCTTTGTTTTTCTATTCTTTCGATGAAAACATGTTTCTTTGCTGTACATTTCAAATATCGCTTTTCAGTTTCCCTGTATTCCTAATTGATTGAGCAACACACCTGTGATTTAGTTTACAAAGTAGTGCTTTGCGCTTTCTGTTCTTCTGTTGGAAACTTGTTTCTGTGCTTTACAGTGTGATATATCACTTTTCAGTTTTCCTGTTATATTAATTGAACAGGCAACACGTATGTGAATTAGTTTACAAAGTTTTGCTTTTATGCTTCTTCTTTCGATGGAAACATGTTCCTGTGCTGTACAGTTGGATATATCATTTTTCAGTTTTTCTGTTATAATGATTGAACAGGCGACACACATGTGAATTAGTTTACAAAGTTGTGCTTTGTATGCTTCTGTTCTTTCGATGAAAACTTGTTTCTTTGTGTACATTTCGATATATAGCTTTTCAGTTTTCTTGTATTCCTAATTGAGCGAAATTTACACACATGTGATTTAGTTTACAAAGTAGTGCTTTATGCTTTCTGTTCTTTTTAATGGAAACTTGTTCCTGGGCTGTACAGTTGGATATATCATTTTTCAGTTTTCCTGTTTTAATAAATAAACGGGCAACACGTATTTGAATTAGTTTACAAAGTTGTGCTTTATGCTTTCTGTTCTTTCAATGGAAACTTGTTCCTGTGCTGTACAGTTGGTTATATCATCTTTCAGTTTTCCTTTATAATATTAGAACAGGTGACACGAATGTGAATTAGTTTACAAATTTGTGCTTTTTATGCTTTCTTCTTCTTTCGATGAAAACTTGTTTCTTTGCCGTAAATTTCAATATAACGCTTTTCAGTTTTCCTGTATTCCTAATTGAGCGAGCAACACACATGTGATTTAGTTTACAAAGTAGTGCTTTGCATTTATGTTCTTTCCTTGGAAACTTGTTCCTGGTAGGAAAAAGTTAGGTTAGGGTTAGAGTTAGGGTTAGGGTTTGGTTTAGGTTAGGGGCTTAGGTTAGGTTAGGTTAAGGTTAGGGTTTTGTTAGGTTTAGTGTTAGGGGCTTAGGTTAGGTTGGGGTTATATCACTTTTCTGTTTTCCTGTTATAATAAATGAACTGGCGAGACGATTGTGAATTAGTTTACAAAGTTGTGCTTTATGCTTCAGTTCTTTGATGAAAACTTGTTTCTTTGCCATACATTTCGATTTATCGCTTTTCAGTTTCCTGTATTCCTAATTGAGTGAGCAACACATATTTGATTTATTTTACAAATTACTGCTTTGCATTTATGTTCTTTCCTTGGAAACTTGTTCCTGGTAGGAAAAAGTTAGGGTTAGGTTTAGAGTTAGGGTTAGGGTTAGGGGGTTAGGTTAGGTTAGGTTAGGTTAGGTTAGGGGCTAGGGGCTTAGGGGTTAGGTTTTAGGTTAGTTAGGTTAGGTTAGGTTAGGGTTAGGGTTAGGGCTTAGGATAGGGCTTAGGCTAGGTTAGAGTTAGCGCTTGGGGGTTAGGTTAGTTAGGTTAGGTTATATCACTTTTCAGTTTTCCTGTTATAATAATTGAACAGGCGACACAAATGTGAATTAGTTTACAACGCTTGTGCTTTGAGTTTCTGTTCTTTGATGAAAACTTATTTCTTTGCCTTACATTTCTATATATCGCTTTTCAGTTTTCCGGTATTCCTAATTGAGCAAGTGGCACACATGTGATGTACTTTTACAAAGTAGTGCTTTATGCGTTTATTTTCTTTCTTTGGAATCTTGTTCCTGTTAGGAACAAGTTAGGATTAGGATTAGGTTAGGGTTAGAGTTAGGGGCTTAGGGTGAGGATTAGTGTTATATCACTTTTCAGTTTTCCTGTTATAATAATTGAACAGGCAACACGAATGTAAATTAGTTTACAAAGTTGTGCTTTGCATTTTTGTTCTTTCGATGAAAACTTGTTTCTTTGTCATACATTTCGATTTATTGCTTTTAAGTTTCCCTGTATTCCTAATTCAGTGAGCGACACACATGTGATTTACTTTACAAAGTAGTGCTTTGAGTTTCTGATCTTCTGTTGGAAACTTGTTCCTGTGCTGTACAGTGTGTTATATCTTTTCAGTTTTCCTGTATTCCTAATTGAGCGAGTGGAACACATGCAATTTAGTTTAAAAGTAGTGCTTTGCATTTCTGTTCTTTTTCGTTGAAAACTTGTTCCTGTTATGAACAAGATAGGCTTAGGATTCAGTTAGGTTAGGTTAGGTTAGGTTAGGTTAGGTTAGGGTTAGGTTTTAGGTTAGGTTAGGTTAGGGGGGTTAGGGGCTTAGGTTAGGGATAGGTTATATCACTTTTCAGTTTACCTGTTATAATAATTGAACAGGCGACACGAATGTGAATTAGTTTACAAGTTGTGCTTTATGCTTCAGTTCTTTCATTGAAAACTTGTTTCTTTGCCATACATTTCGATATATCGCTTTTCAGTTTTTCTGCATTACTAATTGAGCGAGCGACACACATGTGATTTAGGTTACAAAGTACTGCTTTATGCTTTCTGTTCTTCTGTTGGAAACTTGATTCTGTGCTGTACAGTTTGATATATCAATTTTCAGTTTTCCTGTTATAATAATTGAAAGGGAGACACGTATGTAAATTAGTTTACAAAGTTGTGCATTGCGTTTCTGTTCTTTCGATGGAAATTTTTTCTGTGCCATAAAGTGCAAGATAACACTTTTCAGTTTTCCTGTATTCCTAATTGAGCAAGTGACACACATGTGATTCCGTTAAAAAGTAGTGCTTTGCTTTTCTGTTCTTTCATTCAAAATTTGTTCCTGTTCTGTACAGTATGTTATATATCTTTTCAGTTTTCCTGTATTCCTAATTGAGCGAGTGGCACACATGCGATTTAGTTTACAAAGTAGTGCTTTGCATTTCTGTTCTTTCGTTTTAAACTTGTTCCTGTTAGGAACAAGTTAGGCTTAGGATTAGGTTAGGTTTAGGTTAGGGGCTTAGGTTAGGTTAGGTTAGGGTTAGGTTAGGGGGTAAGGGGCTTAGGTTAGGGATAGGGTTATATCACTTTTCAGTTTTCCTGTTATAATAATTGAACAGGCGACACGAATGTGAATTAGTTTACCAGTTGTGCTTTGCGTTTCTGTTCTTTCAATGAAAACTTGTTTCTTTGCCATACATTTCGACATATCACTTTTCAGTTTTCCTGCATTCCTAATTGAGCGAGCGACACACATGTGATTTAGGTTACAAAGTACTGCTTTGCGTTTCTGTTCTTCTGTTTGAAACTTGATTCTGTGCTGTACAGTGTGATATATCACTTTTCAGTTTTATTGTTATAATAATTGAACGGGCGAAACGTATGAAAATTAGTTTACAAAGTTGTGCATTGCGTTTCTGTTCTTTCGATGTAAACTTCTTTCTGTGCCATAAAGTGCAAGATAACACTTTTCAGTTTTCCTGTATTCCTAATTGAATGGGACACACATGTGATTTAGTTTAAAAG
This sequence comes from Meriones psammophilus, assembly GCA_036365155.1. Lineage (NCBI taxonomy): Eukaryota > Metazoa > Chordata > Mammalia > Rodentia > Muridae > Meriones > Meriones psammophilus. Next base: position 30,624 of record JAEOAE010002916.1, on the reverse strand, counting down.
TAGTGCTTTGCTTTTCTGTTCTTTTGTTCGAAACTTGTTCCTGTGCTGTACAGTGCGTTATATCACTTTTCAGTTTTTCTGTATTCCTAATTGAGAGAGTGGCACACATGTGATTTAGATTACAAAGTAGTGCTTTGCGTTTCTGTTCTTTCATTGGAAACTTGTTCCTGTTAGGAACAAGTTAGGGTTAGGGTTAGGGTTATGCTTAGGGTTAGGATTAGGTTTAGGTGTTTAGGTTTAGGGTTAGGGTTAGGTTTAGGGTTAGGGTTAGGTTAGGGGTTAGGGTTAGGGGGCTTAGGGTTAGGGTTAGGGGTTATATCACTATTCAGTTTTCCTGTTATAATAATTGAACAGGCAACACGAATGTTAATTAGTTTACAAAGTTGTGCTTTCCGTTTCTGTTCTTTCGATGAAAACTTGTTTCTGTGCTGTAAAGTGCGAGATAACAATTTTCAGTTTTCCTGTGTTCCTAATTGAGCGAGCGACACACATGTGATTCCATTTAAAAGTAGTGCTTTGCTTTCCTGTTCTTTTCTGTTGAAACTTGTTCCTGTGCTGTACAGTGCGTTATATCTCTTTTCAGTTTTCCTCTTTACTAATTGAGCGAGCGACACACACGTGATTTAGTTTACAATGTAGTGCTTTGCGTTTTTGTTCTTCTGTTGGAAACTTGATTCTGTGCTGTACAGTTTGATATATCACTTTTGAGTTTTCCTTTTATAATAATTGAACGGGAGACACGTATGTAAATTAGTTTACAAAGTTGTGCATTGCGTTTCTGTTCTTTCGATGGAAATTTCTTTCTGTGCCATAAAGTTTAGGGGCTTAGATAACACTTTTCAGTTTTCCTGTATTCCTAATTGACCGAGCAACACACATGTGATTCTGTTAAAAAGTAGTGGTTTGCTTTTCTGTTCTTTCGTTCAAAACTTGTTCCTGTGCTGTACAGTGCATTATATCTCTTTTCAGTTTTCCTTTATTCCTAATTGAGCGAGTGGCACACATGCGATTTAGTTTACAAAGTAGTGTTTTGCATTTCTGTTCTTTCGTTGGAAACTTGTTCCTGTTAGGAACAAGTTACAGTTTTCCTTAGGATTAGGGTTAGGGATTAGGGTTAGGGGCTTAGGGTTAGGGTTAGGGTTAGGGTTAGGGTTAGGTTAGGGTAAGGGGCTTAGGTTAGGGATAGGGTTATATCACTTTTCAGTTTTCCTGTTATAATAATTAAACAGGCGATACACAATGTGAATTAGTTTACAAGTTGTGCTTTGCATTTTCTGTTCTTTCAATGAAAACTTGTTTCTTTGCCATACATTTCGATATATCACTTTTCAGTTTTCCTGTATTCCTAATTGAGCGAGGCGACACACATGTGATTTAGTTTAAAAGTAGTGCTTTGCTTTCCTGTTCTTTCATTGAAACTTGTTCCTGTGCTGTACAGTGCGTTATATCTCCTTTTCAGTTTTCCTGTTTACTAATTGAGCAAGCGACACACATGTGATTTAGTTTACAATGTAGTGCTTTGCGTTTCTGTTCTTCTGTTGGAAACTTGATTCTGTGCTGTACACTGTGCTATATCACTTTTCAGTTTTCCTGTTATAATAATTGAACGGACGACACATATCTGAATTAGTTTAAAAGTTGTGCTTTGCGCTTTCTGTTCTTTTGATGAAAACTTGTTTCTGTGCCGTAAAAGTGCAAGATAACACTTTTCAGTTTTCCTGTATTCCTAATTGAGCAAGCAACACACATGTGATTCCATTTAAAAGTAGTGCTTTGCTTTTCTGTTCTTTCGTTCGAAACTTGTTCCTGTGCTGGACAGTGCGTTATATCTCTTTTCAGTTTTCCGTTATTCCTAATTGAGAGAGTGGCACACATGTGATTTAGTTTCCAAAGTATTGCTTTGCGTTTATGTTCTTTCTTGGAAAACTTGTTCCTGTTAGGAACTAGTTAGGGTTAGGGTTAGGGTTAGGTTTAGGGTTAGGGTTAGGGTTAGGGGCTTAGGGTTATGGTGAGGGTTATATCACTTTTCAGTTTTCCTGTTATAATAATTGAACAGGCGACACGAATGTGAATTAGTTTACAAAGTTGTGCTTTGCGTTTCTATTCTCTCAATGAAAACTTGTTTCTTTGCCATACATTTCGATTTATCGCTTTTCAGTTTCCCTGTATTCCTAATTTAGTGAGAGACACACATGTGATTTAGTTTACAAAGTAGTGCTTTCCATTTCTGTTCTTCTGTTGCAAACTTTTTTCAGTGCTTTACAGTGTGATATATCACTTTTCAGTTTTCCTGTTATAATAATTGAACGGGCGACATGTATGTGAATTAGTTTACAAAGTTGTGCTTTGCGTTTCTTTTCTTTCGATGGAAACTTGTTTCTGTGCCGTAAAGTGCGAGATAACACTTTTCAGTTTTCCTGTATTCCTAATTGAGCGAGCGACACACATCTGACTCCGTTTAAAAGTAGTGCTTTTCATTTCTGTTCTTTCTTTCGAAACTTGTTCCTATGCTGTACAGTGCGTTATATCACTTTTAAGTTTTCCGGTATTCCTAATTGAGCGAGTGGCACACATGTGATTTTGTTTACAAAGTGGTGCTTTACGTTTATGTTCTTTCATTGGAAACTTGTTCCTGTTAGGAACAAATTAGTGTTAGTGTTAGTGTTAGGGTTAGGTTTAGGGTTAGGGTTAGGGTTAGGGTTAGGGTTAGGGTTAGGGGCTTAGGGTTAGGGGTAGGGTTATAGCACTTTTCAATTTTCCTGTTATACTAATTGAACGGGCAACAAGATTGTGAATTAGTTTACAAAGTTGTCCTGTGCGTTTCCGTTCTTTCGATGAAAACTTGTTTCTTTGCCTTACATTTCGATTTATCGCTTTTCAGTTTCCCTGTATTCCTAATTGAGTGAGCGACACACATGTGATTTAGTTTACAAAGTAGTGCTTTGCGTTTCTGTTCTTCTTTTGGAAACTAGTTTCTGTGCTATACAGTGCGATATATCATTTTTCAGTTTTCCTGTTATAATAATTGAAAAGGAGACATGTATGTGAATTAGTTTACAAAGTTTTGCTTTGCTTTTTTGTTCTTTCAATGGAAACTTGTTTCTGTGCCTTACAGTGCGAGATAACACTTTTCAGTTTTCCTGTATTCCTAATTGAGCGAGTGACACACATGTGACTCCGTTTAAAAGTAGTGCTTTGCTTTTCTGTTCTTTCATTCAAAACTTGTTCCTGTGCTGTACAGTGCGTTATATCACTTTACAGTTTTCGTGTTATAATAATTGAACAGGCGACACGATTGTGAATTAGTTTACAAAGTTGTGCTTTCCGTTTCTGTTCTTTCGATGAAAACTCGTTTCTTTGCCATACATTTCGATTTATCGCTTTTCAGTTTCCCTGTATTTCTAATAGAGTGAGCAACACACATGTGATTCAGTTTATAAAGTACTGCTTTGTGTTTCTGTTCTTCTGTTGGAAACTTGTTTCTGTGGTGTACAGTGCGAGATAACACTTTTCAGTTTCCTGTATTCCTAATTGAGCATGTGGCAAACATGTGATTTAGTTTATAAAGTAGTGCTTTGTGTTTATGTTCTTTCGTTGGAAACTTAAACTTGGTCCCGTTAGGAACAAGTTAGGGTTAGGGTTAGGGTTAGGCTTAGGGCTAGGGTTAGCGTTAGTGTTAGGGTTAGAGGCTGAGGGTTAGGGTTAGGGTTATATCACTTTTCAGTTTTCCTGTTATAGTAATTGAACGGGCAATACGAATGTGAATTAGTTTACAAAGTTGTGCTGTGCGTTTCCTTTTTTTCGATGAAAACTTGTTTCTTTGCCATACATTTCGATTTATCACATTTCAGTTTCCCTGTATTCCTAATTGAGTGAGCGACACACATGTGATTTAGTTTACGAAGTAGTGCTTTGCTTTTCTGTTCTTCTTTTGGAAACTAGTTTCTGTACTGTACAGTGCGATATATCACTTTTCAGTTTTCCTGTTATAATAATTGAACAGGCGACGTGTATGTGAATTAGTTTACAAAGTTGTGCTTTGTGTTTCTGTTCTTTCGATGGAACCTTGTTCCTGTGCTGTACAGTTTGATATATCACTTTTCAGTTTTCCTGTTATAATAATTGAATGGGCGATACATATGTGAATTAGTTTACAAAGTTGTGCTTTGCGTTTCTTTTCTTTCGATGGAAACTTGTTTCTGTGCCGTAAAGTGCGAGATAACACTTTTCAGTTTTCCTGTATTCCTAATTGAGCGAGCGACACACATGTGACTCCGTTTAAAAGTAGTGCTTTTCATTTCTGTTCTTTCTTTCGAAACTTGTTCCTATGCTGTACAGTGCGTTATATCACTTTTAAGTTTTCCGGTATTCCTAATTGAGCGAGTGGCACACATGTGATTTTGTTTACAAAGTGGTGCTTTACGTTTATGTTCTTTCATTGGAAACTTGTTCCTGTTAGGAACAAATTAGTGTTAGTGTTAGGGTTAGGGTTAGGGTTAGGTTAGTTAGGGTTAGGGTTAGGGTTAGGGTTAGGGTTAGGGGCTTAGGGTTAGGGGTAGGGTTATAGCACTTTTCAGTTTTCCTGTTATACTAATTGAACGGGCAACAAGATTGTGAATTAGTTTACAAAGTTGTGCTTTGCGTTTCCGTTCTTTCGATGAAAACTTGTTTCTTTGCCTTACATTTCGATTTATCGCTTTTCAGTTTCCCTGTATTCCTAATTGAGTGAGCGACACACATGTGATTTAGTTTACAAAGTAGTGCTTTGCGTTTCTGTTCTTCTTTTGGAAACTAGTTTCTGTGCTATACAGTGCGATATATCATTTTTCAGTTTTCCTGTTATAATAATTGAAAAGGAGACATGTATGTGAATTAGTTTACAAAGTTTTGCTTTGCGTTTCTGTTCTTTCGATGGAAACTTGTTTCTGTGCCTTACAGTGCGAGATAACACTTTTCAGTTTTCCTGTATTCCTAATTGAGCGAGTGACACACATGTGACTCCGTTTAAAAGTAGTGCTTTGCTTTTCTGTTCTTTCATTCAAAATTTGTTCCTGTGCTGTACAGTGCGTTATATCTCTTTTCAGTTTTCCTGTATTCCTAATTGAGAGCGTGGCACACATGTGATTTAGTTTACAAAGTCGTGCTTTGCATTTCTGTTCTTTCGTTGGAAACAGGTTCCTGTTAGGAACAAGTTAGGGTTAGGGTTAGGGTTCTGTTTAGGGTTAGGGGCTTATGGTTATTAGGTTATGGTTAGGGTTAGGGTTAGGGTTAGGGTTAGGATTAGGGTTAGGGTTAGGGTTAGGGGCTTAGTTTTAAAGTTGTTAGGGTTAGGGTTAGGGTTATATCACCTTTCAGTTTTCCTGTTATAATAATTGAACAGGCGACACGAATGTGAATTAGTTTACAAAGTTGTGCTTTGCGTTTCCGTTCTTTCAATGAAAACTTGTTTATTTGCCTTACATTTCGATTTATCGATTTTCAGTTTCCCTGTATTCCTAATTGAGTGAGCGACACACATGTGATTTACTTTAGAAAGTAGTGCTTTGCGTTTCTGTTCTTCTGTTGGAAACTTGATTCTGTGCTGTACAGTGTGATATATCACTTTTCAGTTTTCCTGTTATAATAATTGAACGGACCACACGTATGTGAATTAGTTTACAAAGTTGTGCTTTGCGTTTCTTTTCTTTCGATGGAAACTTGTTTCTGTGCCGTAAAGTGCGAGATAACACTTTTCAGTTTTCCTGTATTCCTAATTGAGCGAGCGACACACATGTGACTCCGTTTAAAAGTAGTGCTTTGCTTTTCTGTTCTTTCATTCAAAATTTGTTCCTGTGCTGTACAGTGCGTTATATCTCTTTTCAGTTTTCCTGTATTCCTAATTGAGAGCGTGGCACACATGTGATTTAGTTTACAAAGTCGTGCTTTGCGTTTCTGTTCTTTCGTTGGAAACAGGTTCCTGTTAGAAACAAGTTAGGGTTAGGGTTAGGGTTCTGTTTAGGGTTAGGGGCTTATGGTTATGGTTAGGTTTAGGGTTAGGGTTAGGGTTAGGGTTAGGGTTAGGGTTAGGATTAGGGTTATGGTTAGGCTTAGGGGCTTAGGGTTAGGGTTAGGGTTATATCACCTTTCAGTTTTCCTGTAATAATAATTGATCAGGCGACACGAATGTGAATTAGTTTACAAAGTTGTGCTTTGCGTTTCCGTTCTTTCAATGAAAACTTGTTTATTTGCCTTACATTTCGATTTATCGATTTTCAGTTTCCCTGTATTCCTAATTGAGTGAGCGACACACATGTGATTTAGTTTACAAAGTAGTGCTTTGCGTTTCTCTTCTTCTGTTGGAAACTTGATTCTGTGCTGTACAGTGTGATATATCACTTTTCAGTTTTCCTGTTATAATAATTGAACGGACGACACGTATGTGAATTAGTTTACAAAGTTGTGCTTTGCGTTTCTGTTCTTTCGATGGAAACTTGTTTCTGTGCCTTACAGTGCGAGATAACACTTTTCAGTTTTCCTGTATTCCTAATTGAGCGAGTGACACACATGTGACTCCGTTTAAAAGTAGTGCTTTGCTTTTCTGTTCTTTCATTCAAAACTTGTTCCTGTGCTGTACAGTGCGTTATATCACTTTTCAGTTTTCGTGTTATAATAATTGAACAGGCGACACGATTGTGAATTAGTTTACAAAGTTGTGCTTTCCGTTTCTGTTCTTTCGATGAAAACTTGTTTCTTTGCCATACATTTCGATTTATCGCTTTTCAGTTTCCCTGTATTTCTAATAGAGTGAGCAACACACATGTGATTCAGTTTATAAAGTACTGCTTTGTGTTTCTGTTCTTCTGTTGGAAACTTGTTTCTGTGGTGTACAGTGCGAGATAACACTTTTCAGTTTCCTGTATTCCTAATTGAGCGTGTGGCACACATGTGATTTAGTTTATAAAGTAGTGCTTTGTGTTTATGTTCTTTCGTTGGAAACTTAAACTTGGTCCTGTTAGGAACAAGTTAGGGTTAGGGTTAGGGTTAGGCTTAGGGTTAGGGTTAGCGTTAGTGTTAGGGTTAGAGGCTGAGGGTTAGGGTTAGGGTTATATCACTTTTCAGTTTTCCTGTTATAGTAATTGAACGGGCAACACGAATGTGAATTAGTTTACAAAGTTGTGCTGTGCGTTTCCTTTTTTTCGATGAAAACTTGTTTCTTTGCCATACATTTCGATTTATCACATTTCAGTTTCCCTGTATTCCTAATTGAGTGAGCGACACACATGTGATTTAGTTTACGAAGTAGTGCTTTGCTTTTCTGTTCTTCTTTTGGAAACTAGTTTCTGTACTGTACAGTGCGATATATCACTTTTCAGTTTTCCTGTTATAATAATTGAACAGGCGACGTGTATGTGAATTAGTTTACAAAGTTGTGCTTTGTGTTTCTGTTCTTTCGATGGAACCTTGTTCCTGTGCTGTACAGTTTGATATATCACTTTTCAGTTTTCCTGTTATAATAATTGAATGGGCGATACATATGTGAATTAGTTTACAAAGTTGTGCTTTGCGTTTCTTTTCTTTCGATGGAAACTTGTTTCTGTGCCGTAAAGTGCGAGATAACACTTTTCAGTTTTCCTGTATTCCTAATTGAGCGAGCGACACACATGTGACTCCGTTTAAAAGTAGTGCTTTTCATTTCTGTTCTTTCTTTCGAAACTTGTTCCTATGCTGTACAGTGCGTTATATCACTTTTAAGTTTTCCGGTATTCCTAATTGAGCGAGTGGCACACACATGTGATTTTGTTTACAAAGTGGTGCTTTACGCTTATGTTCTTTCATTGGAAACTTGTTCCTGTTAGGAACAAATTAGTGTTAGTGTTAGGGTTAGGGTTAGGGTTAGGGTTAGGGTTAGGTTAGGGTTAGGGTTAGGGTTAGGGCTTAGGTTAGGGTAGGGTTATAGCACTTTTCAGTTTTCCTGTTATACTAATTGAACGGGCAACAAGATTGTGAATTAGTTTACAAAGTTGTGCTTTGCGCTTTCTGTTCTTTTCGATGAAAACTTGTTTCTTTGCCTTACATTTCGATTTATCGCTTTTCAGTTTCCCTGTATTCCTAATTGAGTGAGCGACACACATGTGATTTAGTTTACAAAGTAGTGCTTTATGCTTTCTGTTCTTCTTTGGAAACTAGTTTCTGTGCTATACAGTGCGATATATCATTTTTCAGTTTTCCTGTTATAATAATTGAAAAGGAGACATGTATGTGAATTAGTTTACAAAGTTTTGCTTTGCGTTTCTGTTCTTTCGATGGAAACTTGTTTCTGTGCCTTACAGTGCGAGATAACACTTTTCAGTTTTCCTGTATTCCTAATTGAGCGAGTGACACACATGTGACTCCGTTTAAAAGTAGTGCTTTGCTTTTCTGTTCTTTCATTCAAAATTTGTTCCTGTGCTGTACAGTGCGTTATATCTCTTTTCAGTTTTCCTGTATTCCTAATTGAGAGCGTGGCACACATGTGATTTAGTTTACAAAGTCGTGCTTTGCGTTTCTGTTCTTTCGTTGGAAACAGGTTCCTGTTAGGAACAAGTTAGGGTTAGGGTTAGGGTTCTGTTTAGGGTTAGGGGCTTATGGTTATGGTTATGGTTAGGGTTAGGGTTAGGGTTAGGGTTAGGATTAGGGTTATGGTTAGGGTTAGGGGCTTAGGGTTAGGGTTAGGTTATATCACCTTCAGTTTTCCTGTTATAATAATTGAACAGGCGACACGAAATGTGAATTAGTTTACAAAGTTGTGCTTTATGCTTTCCGTTCTTTCAATGAAAACTTGTTTATTTGCCTTTCATTTCGATTTATCGATTTTCAGTTTCCCTGTATTCCTAATTGAGTGAGAGACACACATGTGATTTACTTTAGAAAGTAGTGCTTTGCGTTTCTGTTCTTCTGTTGGAAACTTGATTCTGTGCTGTACAGTGTGATATATCACTTTTCAGTTTTCCTGTTATAATAATTGAACGGACGACACACATGTGAATTAGTTTACAAAAGTTGTGCTTTATGCTTCTGTTCTTTCTTCGATGGAAACTTGTTTCTGTGCCTTACAGTGCGAGATAACACTTTTCAGTTTTCCTGTATTCCTAATTGAGCAAGTGACACACATGTGACTCCGTTTAAAAGTAGTGCTTTGCTTTTCTGTTCTTTCATTCAAAACTTGTTCCTGTGCTGTACAGTGCGTTATATCTCTTTTCAGTTTTCCTGTATTCCTAATTGAGCGAGTGGCACACATGTGATTTAGTTTACAAAGTAGTGCTTTGCTTTTCTGTTCTTTTTTTCGAAACTTGTTCCTGTGCTCTACAGTGCGTTACATCACTTTTCAGTTTTCCTGTATTCCGAATTTAGCGAGTGGCACACATGTGATTTAATTTACAAAGTAGTGCTTTGCATTTCTGTTCTTTCGTTGGAAACTTGTTCCTTTTAGGAACAAGTTAGGGTTAGTATTATGGTTAGGGTTAGGGGCTTAGGTTTAGGGTTAGGTTTAGGTTAGGTTTAGAGTTAGGTTTAGGATTAGGGTTAGGTTAGGGGCTTAGGGTTAGGTTAGGGTTATATCACTTTTCAGTTTTCCTGTGATAATAATTGAACGAAAAACACGAATGTGAATTACTTTACAAAGTTGTTGTATGCGTTTCTGTTCTTTCGATGAAAACTTGTTTCTTTGCCCTACATTTCGATTTATCGCTTTTCAGTTTCCCTGTATTCCTAATTGAGTGAGCGACACACATGTGATTTAGTTTACAAAATAGTGCTTTGTGTTTCTGTTCTTTCATTGGAAACTTGTTCCTGTGGGTTAGGGTTAGGCTTAGGCTTAGGTTAGGGATAGGGTTAGGAGCTTAGGGTTAGGTTAGGGTTAGGGTTAGGGCTTAGGGTTAGGGTGAGGGTTATATCTCTTTTCAATTTTTTGTTATAATAATTGAACAGGCGACACAAATGTGAATTAGTTTACAAGGTAGTGCTTTTCGATTCTGTTCTTCTGTTGGAAACTTGTTTCTGTGCTGTACAGTGTGATATATCACTTTTCAGTTTTCCTGTTATAATAATTCAACATGCGACACATATGTGAATTAGTTTACAAAGTTGAGCTTTGCGTTTCTGTTCTTTCGATGGAAGCAGGTTCCTGTGCTGTACAGTTCGATATATCATTTTTCTGTTTTCCTGTTATAATAACTGAACGGGCGACACAAATGTGAATTAGTTTACAAAGTTGTGCTTTTTATGCTTCTGTTCTTTCAATGAAAACTTGTTTCTTTGCCAAACATTTCGATGTATCGTTTTTCAGTTTTCCTGTATTCCTAACTGAGCCAGAGTCACACATGTGATTTAGTTTACAAAGTAGTGCTTTGCTTTTCTGTTCTTCTGTTGGAAACTTGTTTCTGTGCTGTATAGTGTGATATATCACTTTTCAGTTTTCCTGTTATAATAATTGAACAGGCAACATGTATGTGAATTAGTTTACAAAGTTGTGCTTTTCGTTTCTGTTCTTTCGATGGAAGTAGGTTCCTGTGCTGTACAGTTCGATATATCACTTTTCAGTTTTCCTGTTATAATAATTGAACGGGCGACACGTATGTGAATTAGTTTACAAAGTTTTGCTTTGCGTTTCTGTTCTTTCGATGAAAACTTGTTTCTTTGCCATACATTTCGATATATCACTTTTCAGTGAAAGACTCCTGATGTGTTTCTTCCGTCAGGGAGACTCCCTCCCAAGGATCAAGTAGACCAATTCGGATGCAAACAGCAAGAGGCTTTATTTTGATACACGGGTACCCGGGGTGACAAAGTCTCTCGGAAGACTTGTGCGCCCCCTGAGGGGAAAGCTGGGCTTTTTATAGGGTCTCAGACCAAAAGCGCAGTTACAGGAGCGAGAAGTATAGTTACAGGGAGCTGATTGGTACATTTAAATGACACCACAACTTGAGTCAGAGTTTGGCAGGGACACCATGATATCAGGAACTGGGTGGTCGGAATGGTCATGATGACTCTCAATCTTGGGACCTCCACCTGTTGTTTGTCTTAGGGCTCCTATCTCAGTTGGAACAGTCTCAATATTTGTCTTAGGGCCCCTATCTTAGCCTGAACAGTCTCACAAACTTCTCATATGCGTGGTCAGCAGAAATTGAGTTTTGGCTCAACTGGGGCAGCCTGACCGCAGATATCCCCATCAGCTGGGTCTCTTCAGCTAGTTCCCTCCCTAGCTCACAGAGTTTCTCAAAACAGTGGTATCCTTCAGAGTTTCTTAAAACAGTGCTGTACAAAATGACATTAACTATTAGCTGCTTCTATCTTTTGGTGAGGCGGGGGTCTTTCATTCCCCCCTTTTTCTTCTAACTTAGAGTGGAATATTTCATTCTAGGGCCTAGGGAGAGTTAATTTCTGTCTCCTGCTGTTTAAACTGATGATACTGCTGGGTTAACACCAACGCTTGTATGACAGAGAGCCGGTCTTTCATGAACTAGATCAGCCGATTTAGGATGCAAGGCCCAAATAACAGAATCAGGGGGATTATGATTAAGGGGCCCATGAGGGAGGAGACGAGGGTGGTGAACCAGGGGGCTTTATTAAACCAACTCTCATACCAGCTTTGTCCTGACTCAAAGAACTGCTGTCTCTGTCTGAGTCTTTCTTTAAGCCAAGGAGAACTATTACAGGGTCTCTAGGCTTTTAGCCCAGTTGCTGCAATATTAGTGTCCATTTCAGCTAAGCAGATGCCCAAGATAAGAGCTAATGCCAGGGAGCCCCTTTTGACTTAGCGTTTCAGCCTACTAGGGGGGATTTGGGCGTAGATCCGTCTTCTGGAGCTTCTTCGAGCTGACCGTTGGACCGTAGGCATCAGGGGCTAGGGAGGCTGAAATGCCAGTCAAAGGCTGGGCAATAAGGGAGTCCCAAGCATCTGGTTCATTGATCCACCCAAGAGGCAGGGAGCAATCATGTCAGTTTCAGGAAGTCCAGATTTCAGCTTGCAGCCCAGAGTCAACCAGGTGAAAATCTGCTGAGACAAATTCAGACTGAGACAGAAGTTAAAATTTGTCTATTAAATGGGAAAGATCAGGGAAAATCTCATTTGTGATCCTTTTGAGCTATGCCAGATCCAGGTCACATCCTGAAACTCATATGAAATTTTAGTACACAAAAGAGAATATACTCAGAAAAGTAGCATGTCAGCAAATTAAACATTTTGAAAGTAACAGGTAAAACTGCATCCCACTGAATGAGTATCAGTTAGCTTTTTTTTTTTTTTTTTTTTTTGTAACCTTTATACATAACCTAAGTGTGTCCACAGTAACATTTTTTTTTTTTTTTCTGTGGGCATAGCTGTTGGTAATTTGCCACGAATGGAGCTTGGCCATTTTTATACACTCTGCATATACTTTTAGCTCTCACTTCCATGTTTATGGAAAGTTAGGCAGAAATACCTTATTGGCTTTAGTATTAAACTCTGGATGCTTGGACTTTTTTTTTAACAAAGCAACTAGAAGGAATAGGTTTTAAGATGTTTCTGTGTCAAAATCTACCCCAAAAATGGCAGATATTAAGAATACCATACTAAAAGCTATGACTTTTGGGTCAGATACACACATTAAACAGATGTTTTTAAAATAATGAGAAGCACCTTTAAGTCTATCTCCAGAAGCCAACCAAAGGAAATTAAAATCTTAACCTGGTGACTGAATAATAAGCAGTTAATGCTCCATTAACTTATCAGAACTTTATTGATCAATGCCAAAACTCTGAACTTCTGAAATCTTATAACATAAGTACAACAGTAGCAAAGAGGGGAGAGATTTAAAGTATCTCTCATTTTAATCTGCTTTAAAATATTTTTATCTCTTGATAACTTATATACTTTTTTTAAAAAAAATTATTTAGACTCTCTAATCTTTTGCATTTATTAACCCTGAAACATTTTTTTAAACTAAATAATAACACTCTAGATTTTTACAACCTAAACCCCTATATTCTCAGACCCTACATAGGCTCCATTTATTTATCTTAAGACACAGGCAACTAACATGAGTCCTGTGAGCAAGGAAAACCTGTCTTTCTTTTAAATAAGGGATCTAGTACTCTGTGGTTCTAGCTAATGAACTGATCAATGAGCTAACAGTCAATCTAATTGTCTTTTTTCTAGCTGTAAAGCTACTGTAAGCTTAGCATAGCCGTCAAGGTGTTCAGAGACCTGAGAAGGATAAATTATACCAATCCATGTGCCAATCAAAATGACAGGGATGACTAGTTAGTCCATTACCTAGGCAGAGTCCCTGGCTCCTTTGTCTCACGGCATCCTGGACAGAGGCAGTTCTGCCAGGCACATAAGATGAGAAACTGCTGCTGTGGAAAGAGGAACAGGAGAGATTGACCTCACCTTGCCTCTCACAATGTGAGACAATGGCTCTTCAGGTGTCCCCGGCTTTGTCCACAGTTTAGGCTGGGCCCCAGCAGTGGGCCAGTTGGGGCAGTATTGCCCAGTGGTTAGCATACCACAATCCAGAGTTGCAGTCATCTGTCGTTGTCTTCTTCTCGAGACCTTGGGGAGCTACTGCCAGGATTTTGGGACTTTCTGTCACAATAAGCTTACATATGTTAAAATGCCATATTCATCAGATCTCTGATAAGCTTGAGGGCCAGCATATCTAAGTTACTCTTTGTTTTAGAACTATATATTTTAAGACAAATAGGCAAACTTTATAGTTACCCATCCTAGGCTTAACCTTAAAAAAAATTTGAACAAGGAGACTAGGTAAGGCTCAACTGCAGTATTTAGCATGACTTTAAATCTGCTCTTTCTGAACTAAAATCAAAGCAAATCTTTTAATCAGATACAGTTTATAGAGGGGCTAGCAAATCTTGCTGATCCTACCACTTTGTATTAAAATTGAACAGTAAAAAGCTTTGCACTTAACACTAATCAGAGGACTGAACATAACTGAGAGACCTAAACAAAATGGTGGTAAACTCATGTTTCCATCTTCTTTATCTCCGGACCATCATGGTGGCTGGCCACATGCAACCGAACTCAGCTGGAAGCCCTAAACAAACATGGCAGCAAAACTAGAGCTTTATGTGCTCTCTATCCCTGAACGATCATGGCAGCTAGCCATGTGTTAGCACAGGCTATGACTGACAATACCAAAAATAGCCATTAGGTGCTGTTGCTGATGCAGCAAACACTGTGGAGCATCCATAATCCCCCATAACCAAAAGTTCCCAGTGATCAAACAAGCTTTAGAAACAACTGCATAACAGAATAATTTTAAACTGTAAGAATTACTTTAGCCATACCAAACCTATCAGCTAGAATTTTTCCCTCATTAATTCTCTGGCTTTTTATAACACATCCACTAACCTTCTGCAACATTCCATTCCTTCAGGTTCCTAGCTTTCTTTTTCTGGCTTAACCAGACATACTTACTTTCTTGTTTTCCAGACAACATAAAAACTCTCATTAAAATCCTTTCCATTTTGACATAATCCTGCAGAAGCCCAGAGTCTACGTATGATTTGCTTTCTATACATTACTATAAAGAGGAGTTTTGAAACTGCCAATTTTTTTTTTAAATAACTTTTCTGTAGCGGATAAGATGGTCACAAATCAGCTTAACAAACAAACAGCTCTCCACAAGATACGTTTTAAAAACTGCAATTTTTTCAATTAGCACAAACAATACGGCAGGGTTTTATTTAGTAAAATTAATAAAATACCCAAAATCATTGTCATACCCAAATGCCTGATAAACTTTAAACATTTTACAGCCTTAAACATTTAAACATTTTTAAAACCCGTTTTTGCAATATTAAAACAAAGTACCCCTTTTGTGAGAGAGAAGTCACAAGGCATAATCTTTAAAATTAAAACCAGATTTTAAAACCAGAATTTATCAGTGAAAACAACCTAATTTTCAGAATCAATATCAACTTAGAATAAGACTTTCTTCTTATCCTAAAAGGAAATAAAATCATTTTGACTCAGAGATTTTGCAACCTTTTTTTTTTTTTTTTTTTTTTTTTTTTTTTTCCTGAGCCACACCATGTGGCAATTTACATTGTTGTTATTTAATTATATGCCTTTATAGACCCTACAAACACATAGACACATATACGTGTTTAAAACAAGAATTTGAATTTAACCTTAAAACATACCCAATTATTTTTTTATCATATCAACCATTTAAGACCAGTTGAAAACAATTATATAATGGCCATATATTTAAACAGACAGACTCAGCTGTAATTCTAAACATTACAGCAAGTGCATTTTTTTTTTCTAAATTACTGTTTGATCTGTAAGTTGCAAGCCCCCTAGGTGGGAGGAGGGAAGAGAGGAGCAAGAGGGCGTGGTGAGCTCTTGCTGCCTACTTCCCTGCTAAGCTGGCATGAAGGCAAGGGGGAGGAGTTTTTCCTCACTCTCAGCAGCCAGAGCAGCTCCTATCATGGAGCAGCTACAGTGCCAATCCCCGCCTAGCCATGTCTAAGGACTTTCACCCAGCAAGCCCATGAGCCTTGCCTACTCCCTTGGCTCCCTTGTGAGCTCTACTGTAGCTTACCTCCCCCACAGGTCCTGAACCTGCTTCCTGGCTGGGCCTCTCCCCTCCCCCATGCTCTTTTGCTATAAAGTTAAACTTTTGGGAGTAGTGACAGTTTGTCCCATTTTTCTTTCAGATAGATAGGAAACACTTATTACACTTACTACAGAAATCAGACAGACAAGACGTCTCAGGAGTGTTTGTAGGGAGCTGATTTTTCTGTTCCCATTTGGTGGGGAGGGAGCCGATTTCTGGCTCCCGTCTGCTTGGAATCACGAGCCAATCCGACTTTTTCGGGCTTCGCCTTTTTCCGGCGAAGGCTACGTGCTTCATTTGGGAGACGGAGGAACCGGACCTCCAACACAGCCTCCATCTGAATTTTGGCTCTCAGTTTTATACAATATCGTGCCACGTGGCTTGTGTTGTGTTTTGTCTGTCTAATTTTTGTAGTAAGTGTAATAAGTGTTTTCTATCTATCTGAAAATATGGGACAAACTATCACTACTCCCAAAAGTTTAACTTTACAGCACTTCAAGGAAGTTCGTCACATCGCTCACAACCTTTCGTGGGAGGTGTGAAAGGGAAAGTGGGACATCTTCTGTTCATCTGAGTGGCAACCCTTGACGGGGCTGGCTACACGAGATGGCACCTTTAACCTAGAAATTATTTTACAGGTAAAGGCTAAAGTCATGGATCCTGGACCCCATGGACATCCTGACCAGGTTCCCTATATCATCACATGGGAATCTCTGGTCAAAGACCCCACCATGGGTGAAGCCTTTCCTCCTTTCCCTTTGCCCGAAACCCACCCCATCTGCCCCCTCCCTTCCTCCCCCGCAAGTTCCAACCCCGTTAACTCTACACTTTACCCGGTCCTCACGAAACCAGCTCCAGAGGAGACCTCCAGACGTAAGAAGACACCCCCGTACTGCCGGCAGATGATGGCCTTCTTCTGGACCTTTGACTGAACAGCCCCTCCTTACAGAAACCCAGACCCCGCTCGGGAACCAGAGGGGCAGCCACCAAACGAGAACCCCAGGAAGAACTTACCTCATCCCCGGTGGCAGGACGATTGAGGGGGCATCGGGAAGCCCCTCCCGATCCCTCCTCTCAGGCCTTTCCGTTGCGGACGGGGCCTGACCGCCAACTCCAATACTGGCCCTTTTCTGCGTCTGACTTATACAATTGGAAAAATAATACCCCGCTTTTTCAAAGGACCCTTCTAGGCTCACAGCACTGATCGAGTCTATTCTAGTGACCCATCAGCCCACCTGGGACGATTGCCAACAGTTGCTCCAGACACTATTGACCACCAAGGAAAAACAGCGGGTCGTCCCTGAAGCACGCAAAATGTCCCAGGAGACAATGGACAACCCACCCAACTGCCACACAGAATACACGCCGCCTTTCCTTTGGAACGACCTATTTGGGACTTCTCTACTGAGCGCCGTAGGGAACACCTACGTCTCTATCACCAGTTGCTTATAGCGGGTCTCCGTGGGGCTGCAAGGCGCCCTACTAATTTGGCTCAGGTTAAGTTAGTAACCCAGAAACCTGAGGAATCCCCCTCCGCTTTTCTAGAACGACTCAAGGAGGCATACCGTATGTACACTCCCTACAATCCAGAAGACCCAGATCAGGCAACCAACATAGCCATGTCCTTCATCTGGCAGTCTGCCCCAGATATTAGAAAGAAGTTAGAGAGGCTTGAAAACTTAAGAGAAAGTACAGTACAGGATTTATTGAAGGAGGCAGAGCGGATTTTTAATAAGAGGGAAACACAGGAAGAAAGAGATGAAAGGCTGAGAAGAGAAGCAGAGGAAAGAGAGAATGTTAGAGAACGTAAGAGGAATAGGGAATTTAGCAAGTTACTGGCCACAGTAGTGACAGGGCAGAGACAGGGTAGGCAGGGCCTGGGAGACCGCAGGGGTCCACGACTAGACAAAGATCAATGTGCCTACTGCAAGGAAAAGGACATTGGGCCTGAGACTGCCCAAAGAACCCAAGAGGGCCACGAAAAGCCTAAACCCCAGGCCACCCTGTTAAACCTGGAAGACTAGGAGGTCGGGGTCAGGAGCCTCCCCTGAACCCAGGATAACCCTTAATGTGGGGCAACCCGTCACCTTCCTGGTGGACACCGAGCCCAGCATTCGGTGCTCACCACCTCACCGGGACCCTTGACTGACAAATCGGCGTGGGTTCAAGGAGCCACCAGAGGAAAGAGGTACCAATGGACCACTGAAAGAAGAGTACAACATGCCACCGTAAGGTGACTCACCCCTTTTACATGTTCCTGATTGCCCTTATCCTCTGTTGGGAAGAGATCTATTAATGAAACTTAGGCACAAATCCACTTTGAGGGGACTAAGGCCCATATTACTGGGCCTCAGGGACAGCCTTTTGCATGTGTTAACTATAAACCTGGAAGATGAATACCAACTTCATGAGCCTGAAAAGCCTTGGCCGCAAGAAATGACTGTCTGGCTAGAAAAGTTCCCCCTAGCTTGGGCGGAAACGGGAGGAATGGGTCTCGCACCACCAGCCACCCCTGGTGGTCACTCTAAAAGCTTCCAGCAACTCCCGCTTCCATTAAACAATATCCAATGTCGCATGAAGCTTACCAAGGAATTAGGCCTCACATTCGAGGCTTTTAGATCAGGGCATTTTAATACCTTGTCAATCCCCTTGGAATACGCCTCTCCTTCCGGTCAAAAAGCCAGGGACAGAAGACTACCGCCTGGTACAGGACTTGAGAGAAGTCAACAAAAGGGTGGAGGATATACACCCTACAATTCCCAACCCATATAATTTGTTAACTGGGCTTCCTCCAAGGTGCACCTGGTATATGGTATTAGACCTTAAGGATGCATTCTTTTGTCTGAGGCTCCACCTCAGAGTCAGCCCATTTTTGCCTTTGAGTGGAAGGATCCAGAATTGGGAATATCGAGTCAGCTTACTTGGACCAGACTCCCACAGGGGTTCAAAATAGCCCCACCTTATTTGATGAGGCATTGCACCGGGACCTGGTCGATTTTAGGTTCATCACCCTGTTTTAATCTTGCTCCAATATGTGGATGACCTCCTCCTGGCTTCAGAAACTGAGGAAAATGTAAGGAGGGAACAAAGGCCCTCTTGAGGACTTTGGAAACTCTAGGATACCAGGCCTCAGCTAAAAGGCCCAAATATGTCAGAGGCAGGTCACCTACTTGGGCTATCAGATCAGGGATGGACAGAGATGGTTGACAAAGGCACGGAAACAGACAATTTAAAAATTCCGTGCCCAAAAGCCGAGACAATTAAGAGAGTTCCTGGATACTGTGGGGTTTTGCCGCTTTTGGATCCCAGGATTCATGGAGATGGCTGCGCCACTTTACCCACTCACCAAACAAGGGACTTTCTTTACATGGGGGATGAGCAGCAGAGAGCCTATGCAGCTATAAAAGAGGCCCTGCTGACTTCCCCCTGCGTTGGGGCTTCCAGACTTAAACAAGCCCTTTGAGCTGTTTGTGGATGAGAAACAGATATATGCTAAAGGAGTCCTGACTCAAAAAAATCTTGGACCATGGAGGCGCCCGTCGCCTACCTGTCCAAGAAACTAGACCCAGTGGCCTCAGGATGGCCCCCTTGTTTGAGGATGGTGGCAGCAATTGTCCTCATGATTAAAGACTCTGGCAAGCTGACTATGGGACAACCAATAACGGTTCTGGCTCCTCATGCGGTGGAAGCCCTGGTTAAACAACCTCCGGCTGATGGCTTTCCAATGCCCGCATGACCCACTACCAGGCTCTACTGCTGGACACTGACCGAGTGAGTACATTTTGGTCCCATGGTAGCCCTTAACCCGCAACACTGCTTCCCTACCAGAAGGTCCAGAAACTCATGACTGTCTCCAGATACTTGCAGAAGTACATGGAACCCGGCCTGACCTGACTGACCAGCCCCTCCCTGACGCCGACTTCACCTGGTACACCGACGGGAGCAGCTTTCTGGACAACGGAGAACGGAGAGCGGGGGCCACGGTTACTACCGAAACTAAGGTAATTTGGACTAAGGCCCTACCACCTGGCACTTCGCACAGCAGGCTGAACTCATCGCCCTAACCCAGGCTCTCCAGATGGCAGAAGGTAAGAAGCTCAACATTTATTCCGATAGCCGCTATGCCTTTGCCACTGCTCACATCCATGGGGAGATATATCGGAGAAGAGGGTTGCTTACCTCTGAAGGAAAACAAATCAAAAATAAAACTGAAATATTGGCCCTACTTGAAGCGTTGTTTTTGCCCTCAAAATTGAGCATCATCCATTGCCCCAGCCACCAAAAGGGAGACAGCCCAGAAGCTAGAGGCAACCGCTTGGTGGACGTAACTGCCCGGGAAGTGGCAATGCGAAGGAACTCAGACGTCTCCCAGCTTCTGGCTATAAAGCTGGCCGAGGCAGAGTTTTCTCCCCTTCAAAAACCCCCCTTCCATTATAGTGAGGAAGACCAAATTCTCCTAAGAAAATGGGGCTACTTACTGTCCTGAGTGGGGTTTTGGACTTTTAAAGGAAAGCCTGTGTGGCCATTACAACAGACTCGAGACCTGATTAAGTACCTCCACCAATTGACCCACCTTAGTTCCAGAAAATGAAAACCCTCCTAGAAAGGGAAGAAAGCTCCCACTATTTGCTGGAAAGAGACAAGATTCTACAACAAGTGACTGAAAAGTGCACGCGCGTGCGCCCGCGAAATGCAAGCCGTAATAAGATAGGTTCAGGGACCAGGGTCCGAGGACAACGCCTGGTACCCATTGGGAAATTGACTTCACTGAGGCAAAACCTGGACTCTATGGATACCGGTTCTTACTGGTATTTGTGGACACTTTCTGGATGGGTAGAGGCCTACCCTACCAAACATGAAACTGCCAGAGTCGTCACCAAAAAGCTTTTAGAAGAAATTTTCCCAGGTATGGTATGCCACAGGCACTGGGCCCGACAATGGCCCTGCTTTCGCCTCCCAGGTAAGTCAGTCGGTGGCCACATTACTGGGGATTGATTGAAATTACACTGTGCATACCGCCCCAGAGTTCAGGACAGGTAGAGTGTATGAATAGAACTATTAAGGAGACTTTAACCAAATTGACGCTGCAACTGGCACTAGAGACTGGGTGACCCTCCTTCCTCTAGCATTGTATCGGGCCCGAAATACACCGGGCCCTCATGGACTCACTCTTTCGAAATCCTTTATGGTGCCCCACCACCAGCTGCCCATTTCTTTGACTCTGACATAGCCTCTTTTGCTGATACGCCTTCTCTCCAAGCTCATTTGCAGGCTCTGCAAATCGTATAAATGGGAGGTCTGGAAACCACTGGCAGCTGTGTACTGAGGACAGCTAAATCATCCTGCGGTACCACACCGTTCCAGGTCGGGACGTGGTCTGGGTACGACGACATCAGATCAGGAACCTGGAACCACGCTGGAAGGGACCCTACACCGCACTGCTGACGACACCCACAGCCCTTAAGGTAGAAGGTATCGCAGCGTGAGTACACGCCCCACGCCAAAGCAGCCCATCGCGACACAGAAAGAGATCAGACTCCAGCCTCGCCATGGAAACTTCATCGCACCTGAACCCACTAAAGATAAGACTCACCCGAGTTTGATACTCTTTCTCCTCCTGTTTCCTCTGTCACACTCCAGTCCCCACATTCCTGTAAACTCGACTTGGGTCCTGCTAGATGAATTCGTGTCCCTCTTAACAAAACTTCCAAGATGGCTCCCCAGTATACCTGGTTCCTGAACTAAGTTTCGATTTAGCTAAGGCCATGCCATCACATTCCAGGGCCAGACACATGACTGAAAACCACAAAGTACACTTCTATATGTGCCCCTCCCTTCTGACTCTCCTTGGCAACGGGAACATTGTGGGACCAGGACTGACCTCTATTGTGCAGAATGGGGATGTGAGGAGTTCGCCACTGACTGGAAGCCTACCTCAACCGGGCTTATCCAGCTTACTAGAGACCCCAAGTTTGACAACTGTTTATGGGCAATCAATACAGATGACCCCGTCCCTGTTCCCAAACCCTGTAATCAGCTTATTCTTACCTTTACCGACAAAGGAAAAAAAATATAAAGAGGGATGGTTATGTGAAAGAGAATTGGGTTGGGTCTCTGGACAATTGGAAACCAGGGAGGAATAATACGCCCCAGCTGGTTCTCAATAGGCCAAAGGTAAACCGCTGGGCCTAACTCAGTATTACCAAACCTGAGGGCCCCTCCTCCCAACCTAAAAATTACCCATCCCGCCTGCGCCATGCTCTCTACCAGAACTCTGAGTCCAGCCAGTCTAGGTATCCCCACACCACGACTTTTCCAACTGAGTACAGGTGATAGGCTGCTTGGTCTAATACAGGGAGCCTTCCAGACACTTAACTACACTAATCCCAGCAGAACCCAAGAATGCTGGCTGTGCCTGGTCTCCACTCCCCTTATTACGAAGGGGTTGCAATAACGGGGGACTTTATAAACTATACCACACCCCCACCATACTGTACCCGACCTCCCAGCATAAGCTGACGCTATCTGACGGTCTGGCCGAGGAACCTGTATCGGGTCAGTCCCCAAACTCACCGAAAACTCTGCAACTCAACCTCCAGGATCCACCCGGCTCCTACTACCTAACGGGCCCCAATGGGACCTATTGGGCTTGCAGCCCGGCTTAGCACCCTGTGTATCTGCATTAATTCTCAACCAA
This sequence comes from Meriones psammophilus, assembly GCA_036365155.1. Classification (NCBI taxonomy): domain Eukaryota; kingdom Metazoa; phylum Chordata; class Mammalia; order Rodentia; family Muridae; genus Meriones; species Meriones psammophilus. Next base: position 8,346 of record JAEOAE010002916.1, on the reverse strand, counting down.
AATTCTGACTTTTGTGTCCTCATTGAGCTCTGGGCCCAAAGTTGTCTATCATGAATCAGAATACGCTTACAAATATTTTGAGGGGATCACCTGGTACTCTAGGGAGCCTGTATCTTGAACCTTGGCCTTGATACTAGGGGGACTCACAGTTGGGGGAATTGCAGCCGAGTAGGGACTGGTTCTACTGCTCTGGTAGAAACCACTCAATTCAGACAGCTACAACAGGCCATGCATACCGACTTGCAGGCATTGGAAGAATCAATAAGTGCTCTAGAAAATCCCTAACCTCTCTGTCAGAAGTGGTCTTACAGAACCAAGGGGGCTGGACATCCTTTTCCTACAAGAAGGGGGATTGTGTGCAGCCTTAAAAGAAGAATGCTGCTTTTATGCCACCATACTGGCTTAGTTAGAGATAATATGGCCAAGCTTAGGAGAGACTTAGCCAGAGAGAAAAACTCTTCAAGGAGGGACAAAACTGGTACGAGAGCTGGTTCAATAAAGCCCCTGGTTCACCACTCGCCTCCTCCCTCATGGGCCCTCTAATTGTGATCCTCTTGATTCTGTCCTTCGGGCCTTGTATCCTAAACCGACTGATCCAGTTTATGAAAGACCGCTCTCTGTCATACAGGCGTTGGTGTAAACCCAGCAGTATCATCAGTTCAGACAGTAGGGGACAAAACTGACTCTCCTTAGGCCCTAGAATGGAAGATTCCATTCTAAGTTAGAAGAAAAATGGGGAATGAAAGACACCCCCGCCTCACCTTAAGTTAAACATAGCTAACGCCATTTTGTGATACACCCTGTTTTGAGAAACTCTGTAGGCTAGGTGGGGAACTGGAAAATTACTGAGAAACCCGGCTGTGCCGCCTCGGGATATCTGCGGTCAGGCTGCCCCAGTTGAGCTAAGAAACAACTTGTGTTAACCCCCACATCTGTGGAACTGTTCCAGCTGAGATAGGAGATCTGAGAAAAACAACAGGTGGCGCAAGTTAAGGGGGTCATCATGACTGCTCCGACCATCCAGTTCCTGGTATCTTGGTGTCTCTGCCAAACTCTGACGCAAATTGTGGTCTCATTTAAATGTACCAATCAGCTCCCTGTAACCATGCTTTTCGCTTCTGTAACCGCGCTTCTGCTCTGCAACCCTATAAAAACCCCAGCTTTACACCCAGAGGGGGCACAAGTCCTCCGATAGGCTTGGTCGCCTGGTACCCGTGGTATCGAAATAAACCTCTTGCTGCTTGCATCCGGGCTGGTCTCATTGTACCTTGGGAAGGGGGTCTCCCATCTAGAGAGGCTCTAGCGGGAGTCTTTCATTCCTAATTGACTGAGCGACACACATGTGATTACATTTAAAAGTAGTGCTTTGCTTTTCTGTTCTTTCGTGTGAAACATTTTCGTGTGCTGTACAGTTCATTATATCACTTTTCAGTTTTCCTTTATTCCTAATTGAGCGAGTGGCACACATGTGATTTAGTTAACAAAGTAGTGCTTTGTGTTTATGTTCTTTCATTGGAAACTTGTTCCTGTTTGGAACGAGTTAGGTTAGAGTTAGGTTAGGTTATATCACTCTTCAATTTTCCTGTTATTATAATTGAACAGGTGACACGAATGTGAATTAGTTTACAAAGTTGTGCTTTATGCTTCTGTTCTTTTGATGAAAACTTGTTTCTTTGCCATACATTTCAATATATCACTTTTCAGTTTTCCTGTATTCCTAATTGAGCAAGTGACACACATGTGATTTAGTTAACAAAGTATTGCTTTGCATTTCTGTTCTTCTGTTGGAAACATGTTTCTGTGCTGTACAGTGTGATATATCACTTTTCAGTTTTCCTGCTATAATAATTGAACGCGTGACACTTATGTGAATTAGTTTACAAAGTTGTGCTTTATGCTTTCTGTTCTTTCCATGAAAACTTGTTCCTGTGCTGTACAGTTCAATATATCACTTTTCAGTTTTCCTGTTGTAATAATTGAACAGGCGACACATATGTGAATTAGTTTACAAAGTTGTGCTTTGCATTTCTGTTCTTTCAATGGAAACTTGTTTCTGTGCCATACAGTGTGAGATACAACTTTTCAGTTTTCCTGTATTCCTAATTGAGCGAACGAAACACATGTGATTCCATTTAAAAGTAGTGCTTTGCTTTTCTGTTCTTTCGCTCAAAATTGTTCCTGTGCTGTACAATGCGCTATGTCTCTTTTCAGTTTTCCTGTATTCCTAATTGAGCGAGTGGCACACATGTGATTTAGTTTACAAAGTAGTGCTTTGCTTTCTGTTCTTTTTTGTTGGAAACTTGTTCCTGTTAGGAACAAGTTAAGGTTAGGATTAGGTTAGGTTAGGTTAGGTTAGGTGAGGGTGAGGGTGAGGGTGAGGTTAGGTAAGGTTAGGTTAGGTTACGGTTATGGTTAGTGGCTTAGGCTTAGGTTAGATTTATATCATTTTTCAGTTTTCCTGTTATAATAATTGAACAGGCGACACGGATGTGTATTAGTTTACAAAGTTGTGCTTTATGCTTCTGTTCTTTCGATGAAAACTTGTTTTTTGCCATACATTTCGATTTATCGCTTTCAGTTTCCCTGTATTCCTAATTGAGTGAGCAACACACGTGATTTAGTTTACAAAGTACTGCTTTATGTTCTGTTTTTCTGTTGGAAACTTGTTTCTGTGCTGTAGAGTGTGATATATCACTTTTCAGTTTTCCTGTTATAATAATTCAACGGGTGACACGTATGTGAATTAGTTTACAAAGTTGTGCTTTGCATTTCTGTTCTTTCGATGAAAACTTGTTTCATTGCCTTACATTTCGATATATCGCTTTTCAGTTTTCCTGTTTTCCTAATTGAGCAAGCGACACACATGTGATTTAGTTTACAAAATAGTGGTTTGCGTTTCTGTTCTTCTGTTGGAAAATTGTTTCTGTGCTGTAGAGTATGATATATCACTTTTCAACTTTCCTGTTATAATAATTGAATGGGCGAAAGTATGTGAATTAGTTTACAAAGTTGTGCTTTGCGTTTCTCTTCTTTCGATGGAAAATTGTTTCTGTGCCATAAAGTGCGAGATAACACTTTTCAGTTTTCCTGTATTCCTAATTGAGCGAGTGACACACATGTGATTCCATTAAAAAGTAGTGCTTTGCTTTTCTGTTCTTTTGTTCGAAACTTGTTCCTGTGCTGTACAGTGCGTTATATCACTTTTCAGTTTTCCTGTATTCCTAATTGAGTGAGTGGCATACATGTGATTTAGTTTACAAAGTAGTGCTTTGCATTTCTGTTCTTTTTGTTGGAAACTTGTTCCTGTTTGGAAAAGAGGTTAGGTTAGGTTAGGTTAGGGTTAGGTTAGGTTATTGTTAGGTTATATCACTTTTCACTTTTCCTGTTATAATAATTGAACAGGCGACACGAATGTGAATTAGTTTACAAAGTTTTGCTTTATGCTTCTGTTATTTCGATGAAAAATTGTTTCTTTGCTATACATTTCGATATATCGCTTTCAGTTTTCCTGTATTCCTAATGGAGCAAGTGACACACATGTGATTTAGTTAACAAAGTATTGCTTTGCATTTCTGTTCTTCTGTTGGAAACTTGTTTCTGTGCTGTACAGCATGGTATATCACTTTTCAGTTTTCCAGTTATAATAATTGAACGCAAGCGACATGTATGTGAATTAGTTTACAAAGTTGTGCTTTTTATGCTTGTTCTTTCGATGGAACCTTGTTCCTGTGCTGTACAGTTCGATATATCACATTTCAGTTTTCCTGTTATAATAATTGAACGGGCGACACATATGTGAATTAGTTTACAAAGTTGTGCTTTATGCTTGTTCTTTCGATGGAAACTTGTTTCGTGCCATACAGTGTGAGATAACACTTTTCAGTTTTCCTGTATTCCTAATTGAGCGAGCGACACACATGTGACTCCGCTTAAAAGTAGTGCTTTGCTTTTCTGTTCTTTCGCTCAAAATCCTGTGCTGTACAATGCGCCATATCTCTTTTCCGCTTTCCTGTATTCCTAATTGAGCGAGTGGCACACATGTGATTTAGTTTACAAAGTAGTGCTTTATGCTTTTGTTCTTTTTTCGTTGGAAACTTGTTCCTGTTAGAAACAAGTTAGGTTAGGAGTAGGGTTAGGTTAGGTTAGGTTAGGTTAGGTGAGAGGGTGAGGGTTAGGTTTAGGTAGGGTTAGGGTTAGGTTAGGTTAGGTTAGGTTAGGGGCTTACGCTTAGGTTAGGGTTATATCATTTTTCAGTTTTCCTGTTATAATAATTAAACAGGCGAGACGAATGTTTATTAGTTTACAAAGTTGTGCTCATGCTTTTTTTCTTCCGATGAAAACTTGTTTCTTTGCCATACATTTCGATTTATCGCTTTCAGTTTCCCTGTATTCCTAATTGAGTGAGCGACACACATGTGATTTAGTTTACAATGTAGTGCTTTATGCTTGTTTTTTCTGTTGGAAACTTGTTTCTGTGCTGCACAGTGTGATATATCACTTTTCAGTTTTCCTGTTATAATAATTGAACGGGCAACACCTATGTGAATTAGTTTACAAAGTTGTGCTTTATGATTGTTTTTTCGATGAAAACCTGTTTTTTGCCGCATATTTCGATATATCGCTTTTCAGTTTTCCTGTATTCCTAATTGAGTGAGCGACACACATGTGATTTAGTTTACAAAATAGTGCTTTGCATTTCTGTTCTTCTGTTGGAAACTTGTGTCTGTGCTGTAGAGTGTGACATATCACTTTTCAGTTTTCCTGTTATAATAATTGAATGGGTGACACGATATGAATAAGTTTACAAAGTTGTGCTTTGTGCTTCTGTTCTTTCAATAGAAACTTGTTCCTTTGCTGTACAGTTCTATATATCACTTTTCAGTTTTCCTGTTATAATAATTGAACGGTCGACACGTATGTGAATTAGTTTACAAAGTTGTGCTTTATGCTTCTTCTTCTTTCGATGGAAAATTTTTTCTGTGCCGTGAGTGTGCGTAGATAACAATTTTCAGTTTTCCGGTATTCCAAATTGAGCAAGCAACACACATGTGATTCGGTTTAAAAGTAGTGCTTTGCTTTTCTGTTCTTTTGTTCGAAATTGTTCCTGTCCTGTATAGTGCTTATATCACTTTTCAGTTTTCCTGTATTCCTAATTGAGCGAGTGGCACACATGTGATTTAGTTTACAAAGTAGTGCTTTGCTTCTGTTCTTTCTGGAAATTTGTTCCTGTTAGGAACAAGTTAGGTTAGGTTAGGTTAGGGTTAGTGTTAGGTTTAGGGGCTTAGTGTTAGGGTTAGTGTTAGGTTAGGGCTTAGGTTAGGTTAAGGTTATATCACTTTTCACTTTTCCTGTTATAATAATAGAACAGGCGACACGAATGTGAATTAGTTTACAAAGTTGTGCTTTATGCTTCTGTTATTTCGATGAAAATTGTTTTTTGCTATACATTTCGATATATCGCTTTTCAGTTTTCCTGTATTCCTAATTGAGCAAGTGACACACATGTAATTTAGTTTACAAAGTAGTGCTTTGCGCTTATGTTCTTGATGGAAACTTTTTCCTGTTAGGAAGAAGTTAGTGTTATGATTAGCGAGGGTTAGGTTAGTGTAGGGTTAGAGTTAGTGTTAGTGTTACGATTAGGGTTAGGCTTAGGTTAGTGTTAGGATTAGGCTAAGGGTTAGGGGCTTAGGTTTAGGTTAGGTTATATCACTTTTCAGTTTTCCTGTTATAATAATTGAACAGGCGACACGAATGTGAATTTGTTTACAAAGTTGTGCTTTATGCTTGTGTTCTTTAGATGAAATCTTGTTTCTTTATGGCACATTTCGATATATCACTTTTCAGTTTTCCTGAATTCCTAATTGAGCCAGCGACACACATGTGACTTAGTTTACAAAGTAGTGCTTAGCGCTTCTGTTCATCTGTTGGAAACTTGTTTCTGTGCTGTACAGTGTGATATATCAATTTTCAGTTTTCCTGTTATAATAATTGAATAGGCGATACGTAATGTGAATTTGTTTACAAAGTTGTGCTTTATGCTTTCTGTTCTTTAATGGAAACATGTTCCTGTGTGTGTAGAGTTTGATATATCACTTTTCAGTTTTCCTGTTATAATAATTGTATGGGCGACTTGTATGTGAATTAGTTTACACAGTTGTGCTTTTATGCTTCTGTTCTTTCGATGGAAACTTATTCCTGTATTGTACAGTTCGATATATCACTTTTCAGTTTTCCTGTTATAATAATTGAACAGGCGACACAAATGTGAATTAGTTTACAAAGTTGTGCATTATGCTTCTGTTCTTGATGGAAACTTGTTCCTGTGCTGTACAGTGCGCTATATCACTTTTCAGTTTTCCTGTATTCCTAATTGAGCAAGTGGCACACATGTGATTTAGTTTACAAAGTAGTGCTTTATGCTTATGTTCTTTAGTTGGAAACTTGTTCCTGTCAGAACAAATTAGGTTAGGCTTAAGGTTAGGTTAGGTAGGGTTGGATTTAGGTTAGGTAGGTTTAGGTTAGGTTAGGTTAGGTTAGGTTTGGGTTAGGGGCACGTTAGGGCTTAAGGTTAGGTTAATGTTATATCACTTTTCAGGTTTCCTGTTATAATAATTGAACGGGCGACACAATGATGTGAATTAGTTTACAAAGTTGTGCTCATGCTTCTTCTTTCGATGAAAATATGTTTCTGTGCCGCATAGTGCGAGATAACACTTTTCAGTTTTCCTGTATTCCTAATTGAGCGAGTAACACACATGAGATTTAGTTTACAACGTAGTGCTTTGAGTTTCTGTTCTTCTGTTGGAAAGTTTTTTCTGTGCTGTACAGTGATATATATCACTTTTCAGTTTTCCTGTTATAATAATTGAATGGGTGACAAGTATGTGAATTAGTTTACACAGTTGAGCTTTGTGTTTCTTCTTTTACGATGGAAACTTGTTCCCTTTACTATACAGTTCTAGTTTACTTGTTTCTGTTCTTCTGTTCGCTGATGAAAACTTGTACAGTGTATATATCACTTTCAGTTTTCCTGTTATAATAATTGAACGTGGCAACACGGTGTGAATCAGTTCACAGTTGTCCTTTGTTTTCTTCTTGTTCCTCTGCTGGAAACTTGCTTCGTGCTATACAGTGGGGAGATAACACTTCCTTCAGCTTTTCCTGTATCTCCAATTGAACGGCTTAATAACGTATGTGAATGATTTACAAATTAGTGCTTTGCTTTTCTTCATTCAAACTTGTTTCTGTGCTGTGGAGCAAGATATATCACTTTTCAGTTTTCCTGTATTCCTAATTGAGCGCAGCCACACACATGTGATTTATTTTACAAAGCTGAACTTTGCTTTAGGTAGGTTTAGGTTGGGTTTTAGGTTAGGTTAGGTTGGGTTTAAAAGGGGCCTAGTTAGGGTGGTTGGGGTTAATTTAGGTTAATGTTATATCATTTTTCGGGTTTCCTGTTATAATTGAACGGCAAAAAGGAATTAGTTTAAAAAGTTGTGCTCTGTTTTTTTTTTTCATGGAAACTGTTTCTTCCCGAAGAGATAACATTTTTCATTTTTCCCTGTTTTCCCAAATTTGAGCAGTAACACAATGGTTTTGTTTAAAGTAGTGTTTTGGGTTTTGTTTTTTCTGTTAAATTTTTTCGTGCTTACGGGTTATATACATTTTCTTTTTTCCTGTTATAATAATTGAAGGGGGAAAAGTAGGGAATTAGTTTTTTTGGCTTTTTGTTTCTTTCTTTGATGGAAACGCCCCTTCAAACATTTCGATAATACTTCATTTTTTGCATAATAATTAAACAAAAAAAATTTGAATTAGTTTCAAGTTGTTTTTGCCTTTTTCTTTCATGAAAATTGTTTTTGCGAATCAAAATCCTTTTCATTTTTTCTTATCCTTAATTGAGAAAAGTAAAATGTATTTATTTACAAAGAGTGTTTTTTTGTTTTTTCCCTTAAACTGTTTCGTTAGAACAAGAGTTTAGGTTAGGTTTAGGGGGGGTTGGGGGGGGTTAGGAGGGAGGAGGTAGGTTGGGGTTAGGTTGTTACAAGGGGGTTAGGTTAGGTTAAAAAGGGGTTAGGAGGTTGTGTGGTTTGAGGTTAGGTTGTGGGTAGGTTGGTGGGGGAGGTTTTTAGGGGGGTTAGGTTATATCACTTTCATTTTTCCTTTAAAATATTTTGAACAGGTACAGAATGTAAATTTTGTTTCGTTGTGCTTTGTTTTTGTTCTTTCGAAAACTTGTTTTTGCAGTACATTTAAAACCTTTTTCATTTTTCCCTGTTTCCCAAATTTTGAGCAAGCACACAATGTGTTTTGTTTAAAAGTAGTGCTTTGCTTTTTCTTTTTCTT
>JAEOAE010002097.1:0-28743 GCA_036365155.1 Meriones psammophilus | reverse complement strand
AGTACTGTCAGGAAGGAAGGGTTCCTGAGTCTAGGACACCGCCCAGGCTTCTGTCCCTCCTCTGCCCTGTCAGAGTTCTCCAGATGCAGTCTCTCTCTCAGAGGGGAGGGGCTGTGGAGTGCAGTGCTGCCCAGCAGCTGGAGCGCCTGGCTCCCCTCTCCTCCAGCAGGGCTGCTCACTCAGGGAGGACACTCACAGCCCACCCCTGGGTCATGGCCCTGCCTGTCCTGTTCTGAATCTCATCAGGCAACACCCTGGTGTTGAAGTGTAGGATCCAGGGACCACGCTGCCCAGATTCAGGCTGGACGGACCACACTTGAGGTCCACTCTGCACTTCGAAGCTGGCTGGCAGAGCAGGCGTCTTCCCAGAGCCTCGCTGGCCACACCTGCGCCCTGTGCTTGGTGTGTGCCCTGCATTCATTTCTCCAGGCTCCAGACGTAGAGACAGCAATGGCAAACCAGGCAGTGTGGCAAACAGGTCAACCACATTCCGACGTCTCTCGAGAGGGCAGTGGTGCTGCATTTTGGCAATACTGGATCGTCTTCCCAAACACATTTCTTGCCACCCTCTTGGGGTTTCTGGCTTGTGAGTGCTATGAGCCTCCTGTTTACTGTGTCCATTGGGTGGTGCACAGCAGGCATTGCTTCTACAACGAGGCGTCATGAGTCTTTGGCCAACACCGTTTTTGTGTGTGTCAAGTGATGTGTTCCAGACATGTTAATCTCCTCTGAGTCCAGATCTCGTCCCTGTGTTTGAACTTTTTCTTCAAAGAGAAAGAGGCCAGGGTGGGTGACACAGATGGACTAGAATACGGGGTCACCTTGATTCAGGTTTCAGGAGAATTCTAATCTGTTGTTATTTCAGGGGGAAGAGAATTAAGAACAACAGCCTGACCATTTGTGGACAGACTGAGATCTGAGTGCAGTGTGTGCGCGCCCTGCACCTACTCGGCCATGTCCCCTTCTCATCCAGGCAGACAGCAGCTCGGACGTGGTTCTTCCGGCTATGGGAGCAGCCAGAGTTCCTAAGTGACTCTCAGGGCTGCCAAATAATGCAGCTGTCTGGAAACAACTGAGGAGGGGGTGGGGAGAGAACGGGGAGGGAGACTGAGCTCTCCCATGGCACAGGGATTGCTACTCAGTGATTTTGAATGCAGTTCACTGAGGAAGTTTTTCTCCTGTTTGGATCTTTGCCCACAAACAAAGGCGTTTCCATGAAATGGGAGTGGAATGTACGTTGGCTGCAGACGGCCATAGGCTGTCAGCTCGGAGGCTCTGGGGTTTTTAGGTTAGGAATAGAAGCTGATGGTAAAGTCATTTGACTCCCAAACTTGTGCAGATAGCTTCTAGAACTGTGCTCCTCACTCTAGCGGGACGGCGTGGACAGCGATGGGTCTGGGTCACTCAGAAAAGCCCAGATTCTTCCTGTCTGTGTTGGGCTCTCAGCCAGCTGTCAATGCTCACCCCTCACCAAGTGTCTCATCCTTTCTCAGGGGGACCTCGTAGCTTGAGAGAAAACATAACCAAGTGTGCTGAGACAGAGCGTTGGCAAAGGTCTTTAGTCTGTGCAGTTGACTGGCTGAGGCAGGAGGATTGTGAGCTTTAAGCTAGTGTGGGCAAGAGAGACTGAGAGAACCAAAGTAGCCCAGATTAACAAAAGACACTCAAAACAAAGCAAGGAAGAAAAGCAGAAAAACAGGAGAGAGAAAATACCACGGCAAGAGGGAGGGGTTGGGAAGAAGGAAGAGAAGGAAGGAAGGCTGGAGGGATGGGAGAGAAAGGAAAGGACAGAGGGAAACTAAGAAAGAAGGGAAAGGGTGAATGCGTCCAGCGAATGACAACAGCTTACCCGATCACACATAAAGGTCCATCAGTGGGTACTGGTTTGGTGACTGATTGGTGGCATCTCTGACTGCCAGAGTGGGAGGGGGTTGTAAATGGAGTCTACTGGGGATCAGCACAGTTTCTGTTTGGGGACAGATGAAGGTCCCTAAAACCCTGCCACAAATTGCTGATATGCCTCACACAGAAAAAGCTGCTGTCCTCAGAGCTCAGCCCTGTTTCTATTGCTGGATCACAAGGGAAAACAGCAGTAGAGACAGGTGATAGGCCAGCGTCCAAGAAGAAGGGCATGATGCCCCAGAGTCTTGCCTGCGGGAAGCTGTCCAGTCAGGGGAGAGAGTGCCCCCAGGAACCAAGCGGGACAGGTGCAGTTGATAAATGACTGTAGGGGGAGGCTTAATTACCATGGAGTCTTCAGAAGTTTTGGTGAGCACACTAGGAAGTCTATTCTGGTAATACATGGCACCCCACCAGGTCATCCTTAGGTCCGAGACATTTCTTGGTCAATCTCCAGACTACCAAGGCCCATGTCATAGAGCAGAGCCCCCAGGAATGTGCCAGGCAAGTGCTCTCTCAGTGAGCTGAATTCCCACCTCTCCTCTCCTCTTCCCCTCCCTCCCCTCCCCTCTCCTCTTTTTCTTCCCTTCTTTTCTCTTCTTCAATCTTCTCTCTCCTTCCCTCCCCTCCCCCTTCCTCCTCTCCTCTTCTCCCCTCTCCCTTCCCCTTCCCTCTCCTCTCTTCTGTCCTCTCTTCTCCTCCTCTCCCCTCCCTTCCTTTCCCTTCCTCTCCCCTCCTCCTCCTCCCCCCCTCTCCTTCCCCCCCTCCTCCCCTCCCCTCTCCTTCCCTCCCCTCCTCTCCCCTCCCCTCTCCTTCCCTCCCCTCCTCTCCCCTCCCCTCTCCTTCCCTCCCCTCCTCTCCTCTCCTCTTTTCTCCTTGACAGAGTCTCGCTCAAGCCTCCTTCCCCCTGTGGATACGAATGATGCCTTTCCCTCCATACTAAAGCTGTGCAGTGACAGACTCTGTTGGTCACTTTGCAGGCAATCACTTTGTGGAGGACTCTGTGATCACATTAAATATTGTGTGAGTTTATTGCGTGTGATAAAAGGGATAACACAACAATAGGAAAGTGGTGTGTTACAATTGTTGGCTGTTCACATCAGGGAAAGCCTTCTCTCTCGGATTCCCTTCGTTTACTTTGCATACTTTGCAAACTTGGTATACTTTGCAGGAAAGCGGCCCCGCCCCTGCTGAGCAGCTCCAGCAGCCAGGCTGGGCAGCTTCAAGTTCTGCCTCTGGGCCTCCCCTGCATCTTTCCCTGGGTGGCCCCTTTTCAGCTCTTCATCTCCCCTGGGTGCCACACCCTCTGTTCCCTGAAAGCGGTTTTCGGGTTTTTAGGCTGTGCTGCTGGCCTCTCTACACCTCCTGAAAGCAACACCTCAGGACTCCAGAGGAGCTGAGGCTAAATCTCCACAGCCCTGGGACCTGAGATCAGACCCCTGGAGAAACTGAGAAGCTGAAGCCGCAGAAAAGCCGCAGCACCTGAGGCCTCAGCTAAGGCTGCTGCTGACAGGGAACTCAGGTGGAGGGAGGTGTGTTAAACTGGAGCTAGTCTGTGAGCTCCTGAGGAGCCATCTTTGTGGCAACAATGAATACACTAGCCATTCCTCCAAGGCGCTGAGGTGAAATAAGGACAAAGGAAAGCAAATCCTATGGTCAGCACAAACGTCCAGGGCAAGGTGAGAGGTTCCCATGTGGTCCTAGTCATGTAAGATTGAAGGGCTCATGGGAGCAGCTTGGCTGGCACCCTGTGGCTTAGTCAGAGTCTCTGAGGAGAGACAGGAGAAGCCACTGCTGAAGATGCAGGCTCAGTTACAGGGGAGACCCCAGGCTGCTGGAGATGTCAGAGTCTGTGGAGTCCAGCAAGGACAAGAGCAGCTGGGGGTGGGGCCAGCCCAAGCCTGTGAGACACAGTGTGTGTGTTGTGGGTGGCAGGGCTGAGCAAGTGGGAGTGGACAGCCTTGGGACCCAGAAGAATACTCCGTGAGTAAGGGTCACACGTTAGGCACTAAGCTACAGAATCTGTATTTCCACAACTGGATCTGGGGCTTGCTTTGGTTTGGTCTTTCTTATGCCCTGATTCTTTCCTATTGAAATAAGAAAATGTAGAACTTTGGCCTGGAGAGATGGCTCAGCACTGAAGAGAGTAAGTTTTGCTTTTCCAGAGGACCTGGGTTCAGGTCCCAACCCCATGTCAGGTGGCTAAAGAGCACCTATAATTTCATCTGTTGGGGAATCTGACACATCTGGCTCCCATGAGCACCTCCACTCATGGGCACAGACCCCAAACAGACAGCCACACAGGTACATAATTAAAAGCATAATCTTTGTTTTAAAGAAATTACACAATTTGGTTTTTTATGGGACACTGGATTATGAGACTTTGTGTTTTTAATGAAGCTTGAAACTTTTAAAGCACTGTGGTAAAAAGACTGTGGAATTTTTGTTTCCAATATTTATTTTTATTTTATGGGTATTGATGTTTTTCTCCCACGAATGTCTGTGTGCCTCATGTATGCAATGCTGCCAAAGGCCAGGGACTCCCTAAAACTGGAGTTCCACGTGCTTGTGAGTGGCCCCGCGCATATGTGGGTGCTAGGAGCTGAACTTGGCTCTGCTGGAATTGCAGCCATTGCTCTTTCTTAGACCTCTCCAGCCTGTGGACTGTAGTTCGTATTATGATGTGATCATAAGATCCTAGTGAACAGGAAAGGGAAGGTTATGGCTTTAAACTCGTGTTTATGCGCTGAGTTAACAAGGGGTAGAGAGAGCTGGCTGACTTTAATTGCCGACCTGTCACAGCCTAGAGTCCTCTGAGAGGAAAACTCCATCTGAGGGATCCCCGAGGTCACAGAGGCCTGTGGCCATGCCAGTGGGGAGTGGTCTTGACTATTTAATTGATACAGGAGGACCCAGCCACCTCGGGTGGCACCAACTCTTAGGCGGGTGGTCTTGGGTGTCTCGGAAAGCTAGCCGGGCATGAGCCTGAGAGTGGCCAGTGAACCACATTCCTCCACCATTTCTGTTTCACGGTCCAGCTGGAGCAGTGCCTTGGCCCGACTTCCTTCAGTGATGGGAGTGCAGAGCGAGTAAGCCCCGTGCTCCCTCACATTCTTTTGGTCGCAGTGTTTGATGGCAGTGACCGAGAGGGAACTAGAATCCAGTGCGTCAGCTCCCGTCGTTCCGTAAGAAGCGTGTGCGGCACACGCTTGAGAGACACGTTCAGAATCTCCACTGCCTCTACTGCCGCCCCTGTCTATGGACGCCATGGCGTCCGTACGGCACCGACGAGGCTCTTATTCTTTCTTACAGCCGTGCGCGCACAGGCAAGCTATGGCATGTGGCAGAGTTTGCCTCCGTCGGGCCACTTTAGGGGGATCTGGGAGCTCAGTGCCACGAAGAAGGGGGTCTGCTACCTACCGCCCTAAGTGGCTCTTGGCGTTCTGTCCCCTCACCTGGCGGGGACACCTGTAAACCGTGGAGCTGTGGGCACGGATGTCTAAGGACTCTTCGGGAAGCCTCCTTTTCCTCCTGTGTGGATTCTCAGAGGGTCACTCCTGGGTGATGGCGCCCGAGGAGTCTTGTTGAGGAATTGCTGTCCGATTGTGCCAGCTGACGCTTGCTCCTTTGACAATGGGTGTGCAGGATCCGCCTCCCGGGAGCCCGTGTCGCCTGGGGTTATTTCCATAGACGCGACACCAATGAAGGTGACCGTGCTTGTGGCCTCCTTGTCCTAAGAAGAGTGACAGTGGGCGCCGCTTCTGTGCTTGTTGGCTGTTTCTCTGTTGGCAGAGACATCTACGAACGCAAGCCTGTGGCTGAGTTTTGCTTCAGACATGACACGTGTGTCCTTTTTTCTCTCTTTGCGGTTGTCCCTGTCTTGTCGGGCCTGTGGATTGTCATTTTCCTCTCTCCTGGTTTGGTTTCTCCTCCCCCTCTTTCGCCAGTGACCTTTTTAAGAACTTTTTTTTTTTTCCTCAATTAAGTGTGTGTGGGAGAGCCTGCACACGTGCGTGTCGAGGGAAGAGGAAGTCCGTTTAAGTGGGAGGAGTAGGACCCTCCTTCCGCAATGAGGCGTCAGGAGACAGCACTCAGGCTGTGGCCTGGGTGTCAGGGGTTTACCCCCTCATCCCCCACCCCCAAGTGTCTCAGCAGCCCAGGCGGTAACCTGTGAGACACAGACGCTTTTAGCTACTAAAGACCCCGGTTTGTCTTGAGTCCTTTGATGCTTGTGCCCCTCGGACTATGTTCTTTGTCACCTCAAGTCTCAGGTTCTATCTGGGTCCCAGAACAATTTCACCCTCTGCAGCTACTTCTGCAACCCAGGAAGGTAGCATTGAGCTTGGTTCCGCGTCACGGGCTAGCTCAGCAGTCTGCTCAGTTCCCACTTCGGGAATAAACAGAACACTCCTCCAGGAGTTAACATATGGGATTGGTTCTCGACGCGTTACATTTCTTTAGATAACAAGCGTGTGCCGTTTCAAGCGCTGGTTCTGTGGTCTGTGATTGCTTAAGTCACATCCATTATGACTAACTATGGTCCCAATGTGGTCTCACACCATGAGGGCCACAGTAACCCTCCTGGGATGAAACTTCACCAACCCTAACCAATGCATGCTGCATGCTGCCGACTCAGCTCCTCTCCTCTAACTCACCTCCTGCCTCCTTGGCCACACTGAAGGGTGCAGCAGAGAGCGCCTGCCTCCATTCCACTGGGACTTCTGAGCCTCTGGTCTTCAGAGGTCTGGATCTCCCGAGAGGACAGGGTCAGAGCCTTTGCTGACCCTAGTGAGTGACAAGTTGGCATGTGCAGTGTGACCAACAGTGCCAGGCCCACAAGTACACTTGTTAGGAGGCTCAGGAGTCATCTTTCCTTTACTGATGCCACTCTCCTGGATAAGCTCCTGAGGAGAGAGGAAAGGGCAGCAACGCCAAGTTTGACTTCCCCTGGACTTTTCTCACACCTCGTAGAGGCTCTGTTTGAAGAGTAAACACAGCTACATGGCTCAAGGCAGAGGACACAGGGCAGCTTTAAGCCCTTATAAAGGACCACCAGGTCCTCTGTCTGTCTGTCGGATCCATCTGAGAGATCTGTCCTGATTCTAGGTGTCTGAGGCAGGTGTTCCCAGAAAAGTCTGGGAGGCAGTGGAGCAGCCATGGGTCTGCTGGCTGGAGAGAACCTGTGGCCTGCGCTCATCTTCACGGCCATCTTCCTGCTTCTGCTGGACCTGATGCACCGGCCCAAGTTCTGGACCTCCCGCTACCCTCCAGGCCCCATGCCACTCCCTGGGCTGGGAAACCTGCTGCAGCTGGACTTCGAGAACATGCCGTATACCATGTCCAAGGTGAGAGAGATGGTGCTGGAGTGCGGTAGAGGCCATGCTGCCCCTAAGCACACAGAGTGGTGCTGGAGACACAGGTAGACAGGAAGATGGCCCCCAAGATGCAGAAGGCTTATTGGGAAAACAAAGTGGGGAGGGGCTGTGTCTGCTATCATCTCTGGCTGCTGTGTGGTCTCAGGCCTGGCTGCCCATCTCAGGAACCTGACTCTCCTCTTGTGGGGGTTGGGGTAGGAAGGGCTCCAAGGACCTTACAGGGTCACAGCTGAATGTCCACATCAACTGTGAGACCTTAGCTGAATTTAGAAGATATGGGCCCCTAGGCCACAAGATGTCATAGCACAGACGGGGCATGTAGGTCAGTGATAGAGAGTTGCCCAGCATGGGTTGGGACCAAGGTTCAATGAGTACCAGACAAATACACATACACATACATACAAAAACATACACACAAACACAGAGGCAGAGATTTGTGTGGGGAGCTTTGATCTTCCACTCTGCAGGGACCTCTACTTCCTATGTACTCTGCCCCTCTGTTTCAGCTTCGACAGCGCTATGGTGACGTGTTCAGCCTGCAGTTGGCCTGGAGGCCCATGGTTGTGATCAATGGACTGAAGGCCGTGCGGGAAGTGCTGGTGACCTGTGGAGAGGACACTTCTGACCGCCCTCTACTGCCCATCTATAATCACCTGGGCTATGGGCCCAAATCAAAAGGCAAAGAGCTAAAGAGGGGACAGAGCAGACAGACTAGGGCTTTTGGAGCAGTGAGCAGATGTTCTGATGGAGGAGATGTGGTCAGGCAATGTAAGGGACTCTCACGGAAATGGAGGGAGGAGCCTCCAGGTTGGCAGCTGGTTGTATCTGGTAGCTAGGACTGACCTCAGGGCGATTTGGGAACTGAGGAGACAGCATGGCCAGGTGTCCTTGGTCACACACAGATGTGTCTGCAGGTGTGGTTCTTGCACCTTATGGGCCTGAGTGGCGAGAGCAGCGGAGATTCTCTGTGTCCACCCTGCGTGACTTCGGCCTGGGCAGGAAGTCTCTGGAGCAGTGGGTGACAGAGGAGGCTGGCCACCTCTGTGACGCCTTCATCCAGGAGGCTGGTGGGTGATGGCTGAGAGGTTGAGGTATGGGCAGGGACTTATGAGCATGCGTGACTTGCTTACATCTCTGTCCCCAGAACACCCCTTCAACCCCAGCACCCTGCTGAGTAAAGCTGTGAGCAATGTGATTGCGTCCCTCGTTTATGCCCGTCGCTATGACTATGAAGACCCTTTCTTCAACTGGATGCTCAAAACCCTGAAGGAAAGTTTTGGAGAGGACACTGGCTTCATTGGCGAGGTATGAGGCTCAGGACAGTGGACGTGGCCACTTCCATGCTGAAAATCCTTATCAAAGTAAGCAAGCATTCAGGGTGAATGAGGGGAGGGCCTTGTGTGATAGGCAAAGGCAGGGAGAGAGTCCTGGACCTTGACCAACCTGAGAGAGCTGGAGGGGACAAAGGTCAAGGCCTCTGGAAAGGTGTGAGTGTCTGCCCTCTGTCTCCAAGCAAACCCCACGAGCCCGTTAGGTTTGCAGGGTAGAGCATTTCTTTCACCTTGGCTACAGAGAGCCTACAGGCTGCCGCTGAGGAAGAGGCAGGTGATGGTGGGACAGTCACATCCTGAGCCTGTTGTGGCAGAGGCTGGGAGCTGAGAGTGGTCCAGGGGAAAACTGAGCAGAAACTGGGACAAGAGAGATAGATGGTCAGTGGGTGAAGGAGCTTCTCAAGCAAGGCTGGAGACCTGAGCTGGATCCTGGGACCCATGTGAAGGATAGAACTTCCTCTCTTCATTGTTGTCTGACCACCAACATGAGCACATGGGATAATACACACAGGCTGGGCGCATACCCACGTGAAATAGTGGTTTTTTTTGAGACAGGGTTTCTCTGGCAGAGAATAAGTTCTTAATTAGAAATAAAAGCAACTAGACCTCCTCTGTTTCTTTCCCAGGTGCTGAATGCACTCCCAATGCTCCTTCGAATCCCTGGGCTGCCTCAAAAAGCCTTCCCCAAGCTGAGTTCATTCATAGCCTCACTGGATACAATGTTGACTGAGCACAAGACAACCTGGGATCCTACCAAGCCACCCCGAGATTTGACTGATGCCTTCCTGGCTGAGGTGGAGAAGGTGATTGGCAACTCCAAAAGATGGGACCAGGGGCTGTGGGCTGAGGTCCTGTGAGCTGTGAAGCCAGATGGGTGGGGTCCTGTGTATTACCAAATTGACTCTGCACCTGGGCTGCCTGGGAACAATGGGGGGCCATTGTGGGACCTCCTCTCCCCACTGAGCCCACCCTTTCTGCCTGGCCCAGGCCAAGGGGAATCCTGAGAGCAGCTTCAATGAACGGAACCTGCGCATAGTGGTGTCCGACCTGTTCACGGCGGGGATGGTGACCACGTCAACCACACTGTCCTGGGCCCTGCTGCTCATGATCCTGCACCCGGATGTGCAGCGTGAGCCTGGCTGGCTTGTGAGGGAGGGTGAGGGAAGAAAGATAGACATACCTGAGAAACTAGTGGCTCCAGCATTGGCTTGACCCACAGGCCCTCAGTCTAAATAGAGGATTAACCCACCTATTCACCCAGTAGTGCAAGGTCAAGGACAGCTGCCCCTTCACTGAGGGGTGCTGTCCATCCAGGTCGAGTCCAAAAGGAGATCGATGAAGTCATCGGGCAGGCTCGGCGTCCAGAGATGGCTGACCAGGCCCACATGCCCTACACCAATGCTGTGGTCCATGAGGTGCAGCGCTTTGCGGACATCGTCCCAATGAATTTGCCACACCTGACCTCTCGTGACATCGACGTGCAGGGCTTCCGCATCCCCAAGGTAGGGATGGGCACCCTTGTTCCAGGATCACTCTAGGCAAACAAGGGCAATAAAGAACAAGACCAACATCCTGGATTTCCACATGGTGACAGGACCAACCTGGTTGTGAGTACACTGCAGCCATTGCCCAAGAATCCCAGGGAAGAGGGATGCCCAAGGAAGTGAGCCTCAGGGATCTTAGGAAGCACAGCACACAGGGGGCTTTGTCATTCAGGGCCTTGAATGGTACCGGAAAAGGTGGTGAGAAGCTCCGGGGTTGAGGGTGAGTGAAAGGAGCCAGTGTGTGAGGTGGAGACTTCGAATGTGATCATGGTGGCCAGGGTCTCCACATCTCAGCCCCAGTCCATGTCCACACCATGTGTCTCCTGCCAGGGGACCACCCTCATCCCCAACCTGTCCTCCGTGCTGAAGGATGAGACTGTGTGGGAGAAGCCCCTCCAGTTCCATCCTGAACACTTCCTGGATGCCCAGGGCCACTTTGTGAAGCATGAGGCCTTCATGCCATTCTCAGCAGGTGCCTGTGGGGTCGTGCCTGGCTCCCTCTGTCTTCCCAGGGTGCCATGGAGGGTGGAGCATGAATGAGGTCCCTGGCTGACTGAGCCCCTCTCCCACCCACAGGCCGCCGAGTATGCCTGGGGGAGCCCCTGGCCCGCATGGAGCTCTTCCTGTTCTTCACCTGCCTCCTGCAGCGCTTTAGCTTCTCGGTGCCCGAGGGACAGTCCCAGCCCAGTGACCATGGCATCTTCACATTGCCAGTTACTCCAAAGCCCTACCAACTCTGTGCAGTTGTGCGCTAGCATAGCCAGTAGTTCCCTTCTGCCCCCAGCTAGGGCTGATTCATGTTCAATAAACAAGTTCTGTAGCCTCAACTCAGACTCCTGGTCCAATCCCCATCCTAGTCTCAGCTGTGTCCTCGGTCAACAGTCTATAATCAGTCTTTCCTCTCCCTCTGCCTCAGCCCAACCTTGAAGAACCTTAATGAGAAGAGTCTATTGAGCCAAGAACAGTTCTGTCAGCCTAGCACATGGAAGGATGAGGCAGGAAGACTGCAATTCAAGGCCAGCATGGTCTATAGAGCCTGGACTACTTAATGAGACCCTTTCTCTAAACGATGGGTGGGTGGTAGTCACAAGGAGGTGATGAAGGGAAGGAGGAGGGGATGAAAGGGAGGAAAGATGGAAGAGTAGAGACGAGGTAAGAAGAGAGGTAGTTGCTCCGTGATTAACCCTGCATCACAGGTGAAGAGCCCTCCACAACCGCTGGGTTGGCGACAAACTGCAGACAGGAGTCAAGACTCCTTGGTTTCTGTGAGGAAAGTGTGACTGGCTTGTGCAGCAAGTCAGACAATCTTGCTTTGGTGACAGGTGTTGAGATAGGTCCTCAAGACCCTGTGGTGCCACAACGGTTTCGAGGGCTCTCACCCCTAGGAAAGCTGCTGGCCTCACCCTCAAGCCTGCTGCAGTGACATGATGCAGAAGATCTGCTCTAACCGAAAGGGACAGGCGGGAATCCAGGAGGATGTGCAGGATCTGGCTGTCCTGTCTGGGGACATGTGTCCAGGCCGAGGAGAGTCCTCTTGGCAACCACACGTGACAGATGTGATGGGTGTTACTCACTAGGAAAGTTAAAGAATTTTGGAGTCTTGAAAATGTGGGGGTTTGTGGTGGGGGTTAGTCAGAGAGAACAGTTCTGGAGATAGGGAGAACCCCACAAGGCTCATTTCGATTCCATCTAACCTGAGGCCAGCCTGCAGTGTCCCAAGACCCTGCCCTGTACGGCCTGCCTGGAGCACACAGTGGTGTGCAAGCGCTCTCTTCTGACAGGTTGTTAGGGCGCCCACGGCCCATCAGTATTCAGACACACGCCCGAACGCCAACCTGGGCTCACTGCTCCACAGAACACCCTCCTTGTGCCTACAGGAATAGCCACGTCCTTTTACCCCCACCTCCTCTTCCCAGCTGCTTTCCCTTTTTCTTTTTACTGTCTACACATGGCTACTTGCCCGCATTTGGGCAGTGCCTTTGGAGGACCAAAGAGGGCATTGGGTCCCGGGCTCTTGAATTGTAGTGAGCTGTAAACAGTCCTGTAGGTGCTGGGAATCAAGCCTGGGTCCTCTGGAGGAGAAGCCAGCACTCTTCACTGCTGGAGGGTCTCTACCGCCCTCCTCTCTGCCCTTCCAAATGGTGCTGGAAGGTCTTACTCCAGTCTGAGGTAATGTCCTTTAGCCTTCAAAGCTCTGCGTGTGACATGTCAGACGAGTGACTTTTCACGGTTGTGAGCAACTCGTGGTCACACCCCTTGGAGCAAGGGTTCATTGGAGGCTTGTGCCCCCTGCTCAGAGTTCTCAGCCTAAAATAACTGTATGCACCGCTCCCGTGGCGTCAGCTCCTGATACCTTCCAGTGGGCTTACTCACTATGGAACGGGTCTGAACCTCTAAAGTTCATGCCGCCCATCCCTAAACACAAACCAGGTCAACCCCACACAACCTAATAGAGCCCTTCAATAGTGGGCTTTAGAGGAAACTATACATCCATTCATACTTCTAAGCTAGTGCTTAATATTTTCACCATATGTTTGAATAACTTAACGGGGTGTTTTTGCTGAGTGTAGTGGTGTACACTTGTAATCCCAACACTCAAGAGCCTAACGCAGAAGAAGTGGTAGGAGTTTGAGGCTAGCCCAGCCTACATAGTAAATCCCAGATCAGCCCAGGCTACAAAGTGAGACCCTGTCTCAAACACAAGTAATTCCTTACACTCAGGACGTAGAGGCAGGCAGATCTCTGTGAGTTATAGTACAGCCAATCTACAGTATAGTATAGCCAATCTAGACTCTACAGTGACTTCTAGGCCAGCCCAAATTGCACAGTCAGTCCTCCCTCACCCCCTCAACCCACACCCCATCTCAAACAAACAAACAAACAAACAAAACACCAAAAACCCTGCCTTAAAAACAGTAACCAACTAGGTAGTGGTGACACACAGTTTTAATCCCGGCACTCAGGAGGCAGAGACAGGCAGATCTCTGTGAGTTCGAGGCCAGCCTGGTCTACAGAGTTCCAAGACAATCAGGGCTACACAGAGAAATCGTTTCTCAAAAACAAACAAACAAAAAAACCCAGTAGCAAAACACAAACAGGATAAAATCACAACAGTTTAAAAGAACATAATTTCTGCTGTTATTGACGGTGTTATAAAGATCAGGCAGGGACCTGACCCTTTCAAGGGGCTTGTAGTCTCCCTCAGCAGCCTGCAGGAGCTGTGGGTTATTGTTTGAAATCTGTGGGGAAAACAGTTCTTGATTGTGAGATTGCTGAGGTGTTGTATCACAGGCAGGGCTTGGGGGCTGATGCATTTGTGTGAACCTAAATATGAACCTAAATAAGGCTCAGCTCTTCGTAGTCAGGATACTGCGTGAGCAAAACAATTCTGGAGAAAGAGGGCACACACACACACACACACACACACACACACAACACCTTTGCAGAATTTCCTGTGTCTCTGGCAAAGCTTAAAGCAGAGCCTTATCACACACACACACACACACACACACACACACACACACACCCCCCCAAACCCTTCCAGCTATTGGATAATGCTCCTTGGTGGTGGTCTAAAGAACTCCTGGGTCCCAGTGCAAACCCCGCAACTTTAGAATGCGCTTCAACGCTCACAGCACATTGAGGTGGGGTAGTGGTATCCGGAACACCCGCCAGGGCTTGGATCTCCTTGACCTAGACCGAAGAACGTGGGGCAGAACATAAATTTTAACGTGATACTGGGAAGAAACAAACATTAGAAGTATGCGAGTCTTCCCTTGAACAGCTGGGCTGCGGCTCACAGGTCATGGCAGAAGGTCCCAGGGGTAAGAGCAGGTCCCTTTGAGGGGAACACACAAATTTATGACAGCTCAGGGCATCTCAGGAAAAGCAAAAGGTTATCACACCACAGGTGTGAGAACAGGAGCTCTGAGGTGTTCTGAGGGCCTAGGTGCTCATATTCTGCCCCCCTCCCCTTTTTTTCCTCCTTGAAGGCCATGGCTACTGGGGAAATGGGAGGATGGAGAGATGCTGCCCCCAAGGAGAAATGTCTTGTCCCAGGAGGAAGGGCAGGTGAGATCCACTAGGGAGGAAGCAACTAGCCCCATTCTTACTGAGGAGGATCCCAGGCTGGGAGGTGAAGAGACCGGAAGTCTCAACCAGAATATCCCCATCATGGATTCTCCCAAGGTGCCATGGACCGCTGCAGGGTATAGACTGCAGGACTATGGGAGACAAGGAGGCCCTGGGGACTAGCTCAGTCTAAAACTACCAGGCCAAGCTGTCATCCTGGTAGGCCAAGGAGGTAATCAGGAATGGGTCTGAAGCCTGGCTCCCTCAACTTCCTGTACCCACTCTGACCTTCCCATAGCTGTCCCTCTCATCCCCCATTTCAGGAAAAGGAAAATTGCAACAGGAAGTTGGTGTATATCCATCTGATAGGATAAACACCTACCAGATGTTGCCACAAGACTCTCTTGTTCCCCCATCTCTGACACCTACCAGACCTGTCAGGGGTACGGGTCATTCCCACCCAAGCCTTCCTGAACTGGAGAGGAGCCTGAAAAATACCAAGTAGCCAGATGGCTTGATCTACCTGGGTGCGCCTCCCTTGACCTCCTTGTGTGTTGGCTGGAACTCTATGCCACTTCCCCGAGCTGGCCACATACCTGGCCTTTTAGCACAGACGACTGGTCCCGGGCAGCAGAGGGTGCTGCTTTCTCTCAGCCGGTGACTGTAAGACCCACCTGTGTATGCTCAGAGGCCTCTGTGGTAGAGGGCAAGGAAGAAACTCAAGGGGCTGGGTCCTGCATTTCCTGAGAAAGTTCTGGCTGAGGTGGCTTCCAGCCTCTGACACCCCCAAGACGAAGAACCACAAGGGAGACAGGATTCAGTAAAGCCTGTATCGGCTGCTTCTGAAGGCCCAACTGTCCTATTCTCAGGGTCCCAAGAGTCACGCTCTCCCCGCCAGCAGCAGGGGCATACATACATCCTGCTCCCTAATCGAGTGGGTACTCTTCATGACCCACGGGGCCCAGGTCAGCCCTTTGACACAGTGCTAGAGCTCAGATGTTGCTGAAACATGAGCCACAGAGAGTATTTCTATCCTGCTAACCCCCACCCCCATGCAGAGGGGAGAAGTGGCGGGGGGGCGGGGGAGGCTCGCTGGGTGCTGCTGGGAAATGATGCCTCAGGCTCTCTGTTCTAAACGCCTGAGCTTTCTGTCCCAGGATGTTACTAAATGCACTAGTGTCAGGTCCCTGTCCCACCCACCCCCTTGCATCCCTGTTCCTGTCTCCTCTCCTGTCTCCCAGCCATCCCCCTCCCGTGCTCCCCTTAGCTCCATTGCCCTGCCATGAGGAAAGATGGCAGACAGCAGTGCCAGCTCTCAGCAGGTACTTTAGTCAGTCTGTGGGGCTGAGACGCAGCAAGTGCAAGAAGGGAGGCTTTATTTTGTCTCAGTTTGAGGATGTCGTTCAACAGGGTGGAGAAGACATAGAGCAGGAAGCCGAGTGTTCTCCTTCCCAGCTCAGTTAACGAAATCTAGAAACTCCTCGGACATACCCAGAGCTCTGTCTCCTAGGTGACTTCTAGACCCTGTCAAGTTAAAACTATCTCCCATAGCGGGGGACTATAGGCCAGCAAAGGTCACAGCCCCAGGAGTCAGAGCAGGGAGGCAATCTGGTATAGCTTCCTCTGAGCAGCAGAAGGATAAAGCAAAGACAAAGCCAGGCTTACTGTGTGGTGTGCTGACGTTTTGGTTTCTTTTAAAAATTGAGAAATGTTATAAGAATATATCTCGTTTTAATCTCAGGTGTGGGGATACAGGGCTGCTTCAGACTGTCCGAAGCAGCTGACTGTGATTTGCCTCATGCTCTAGCAGAGGCGTGGTTTTACCAGCTGCAGATAGCTCGTGTGCTTGGGTGGCGCTTGGAATCCTGGGAGTTTTTCAGAGGGTGCATAGGGTATATAAATGCTAGAGCCCTGATAGGTGGGGTTGGTGGTTGGCGGTCATTCAGGGAGTTGGTTGTGGTTTGTTAGTAGTTGAAGTCATGCTCAAAGAAGAAGCAAGAAGAACGAAATTAGATTCAGGGATCTCTCTCTCTTCCTCCTTCCCCCTCTCTCCTTCTAGTGATAGGAGGTGAAATGGGGGGAGGGTACATGGATAAAAGGTGGGAAAAGAACCCACAAAGTAGCAAAGACCAGCTACAGTGTGGCACTACAGCACTGGCTGGAATGGTTTCTTTTTCTCACCCATCTCTGTCCATCTCACTGACCACAGGACCCGAGGTTGACTTCTCTCCCTATGGCAGACCAGGGCTCGATTCCTGTCTTCCCCCGAGTGTGAGAGTATTTTCAAACAGCTGTAGAGAGAAGACAGGAAAGAGAGGCTTGGTCTGACCTTAGGCAGGACCATGTTTATTCCCAGCGAGGGTGCGTCTTGTCACCCACATGTGTGGGTGGCCAAAATGTCTAAAGAACCTTGTCTCTTATGAGGGTGGAAATAACTTCCATAGCCTGCTGGGAAAGCAGGGAAGTGTAGTCTTTCAGCAGGAAACTACCATTCCAAACGCTGAGAGGAGGTAAACAAAACAAGCAAAAAACACAGGGCAAAGTGTTACAGCTGCTTTCGGCTGAGGAGGCTCTTTGTCTTAGGTGTTGCTGCCTATGTGCTGGGTTCCAAGGCCTGAATGAATGGTTCTTCCATCATGGTGTCAGTTGTGATAAGGTCTGGGGGCCTGTTACATTTCCCGTTGGTTCTATGGGCATGAGTCAAATTGTAGACTCATCTGGGGCCCTTAGCATTAATAGTTTAACAGAATTAATTTTTTTCTATTATGTAGCTAAATAGGCAGTTGAGCAATCAAGGTCCTGTAGTGAGAGCTAGGAGTGAAAGGATAACGACCCAGCTATGGCCATTAGAGTGGTTAGCCAGGGCCAGGAGAGCAGAGACTGGTACTGCATGTTAGATTTTGATGTCTCTCTTCTTATCTCCTGTTTTTGTTTTTGTTTTTGTTTTTTTAAGTTTTTACTTATTTACTTATTTAAGGTCCCCTCTTCACTTTCCTAGTTTGCATTTGTACTTGGTTGATGTCCGGAAACCCTTCCAGGGATGGAGAGTCAGTTGACTTCAGTGCTGGCCAGAACTGTAGCTTTATTCTGTGTTGGCCATCCATGCACTTTTTCCTGTTACACATTCCCTGTCTATCTGTCTCTCTCTCTTTTTAAATCTGAATTTTTTTTATTCTTCTCTCATATAGTCCATCCCCACCACAGTTTCTCCTCTCTCCCTTCCCCAAGACATCCCTCCTCCCCACCCCACTCCTTTCTTAAAGGTTATTTTGACCATGGCTAAATTTGTTTGTTTGGTTGGTTGGTTTTGGTTTTTTGAGACAGGGTTTCTCTGTGTAGCCTTGGCTGTCCTGGACTTGCTTTGTAGACCAGGCTGGCCTTGAACTCACAGCTATCTGTCTGTTTCTGCCTTCCTGAGTGCTGGAATCAAAGGCATGTGCTACCATACCCCAGTAAAGAATAATTTTTTTTAAGATTTTATTTATTCATTTTACGTATATGAGTGCTCTAGCTGCATGTACACTTGCATGCCAGAAAAGGGCATCAGATTCCAGTATAGATGGTTGTGAGCCACCACGTGGTTGCTGGAAATTGCACTCAGGACCTCTGAAAGACCAGACAGTGTTCTTTTCTGCTGAGGCATCTCTCCAGCCCTCTGGCTAAATATTTTTAATTATCTCTGATTGACTGGCATAGAAGCAACAAGGTTTTTTGTTTGTTTGTTTTTACTGTTATATAGAGACCTTCCAATCCTTCCCTCCTTCCCTCTTCTCCTTCCATGCCCCTCCCCCAGTCTACTGATAGGGGAGGTCCTCCTCCCCTTTCATCTGACCCTAGTCTATCAGGTCTCATCAGGAGTGGCTGCATTGTCTTCCTCTGTGGCCTGGTAAGGCTGCTCCCTGATCAGGGGGAGGTGATCAAAGAGCTAGCCACTGAGTTCATGTTAGAGACAGTCCCTGTTCCCATTACTAGGGAACCCACTTGGACACTGAGCTGCCATGGGCTACATGTGTGCAGGGTTTCTAGGTTATTTCCATGTATGGTCCTTGGTTGGAGTATCAGTCTCAGAAAAGACTCCTGTGCCCAGATTTTTTGGTTCAGTTGCTCTCCTTGTGGAGCTCCAGTCCCCTCCAGATCTTTCTATCTCCCCCTTCTTTCATATGATTCCCTGCACCCTGCCCAAAGTTTGGTTATGAGTCTCAGCATCTGCTTTGACACTCTGCAGGGTGGAGTCTTTCAGAGGCCCTCTGGTAAGCTCCTGTCCTGTTCCCTGTTTTCTCCCTCTTCAGATGACCATTCTGTTTGCCTCTCTGAATGAGGATTGATCATCTTACCCACGGTCCTCCTTCATGCTTAGCTTCTTTAGGTGTACAGATTTTAGTATGATTGTCTTATATTATATGTCTAATCCACTTATAAGTGAGTGTATACTATGTGTGTCTTTCTGTTTCTGGGATACCTCACTCAGGGTGATCTTTTCTAGTTCCCATTTGCCTGCAAATTTCATGATTTTT
Source organism: Meriones psammophilus (assembly GCA_036365155.1). NCBI lineage: Eukaryota > Metazoa > Chordata > Mammalia > Rodentia > Muridae > Meriones > Meriones psammophilus. Next base: position 10,009 of record JAEOAE010002097.1, on the reverse strand, counting down.
TTTTTGTTTGTTTTTAATTGCTGAGTAGTATTCCATTGCGTAAATGTACCACAATCTCTGTATCCATACCTTATCTGAGGGGCATCTGGGTTGTTTCCAGCTTCTGGTTATTACAAATACAGCTACTATGAACATGATTGAGCAAATGTCCTTGTTGTATACTTGAGCATCTTTTGGATATATGCCTAGGAGTGGTATAGCTGGATCTTGAGGAAACACTATTCCTAATTGTCTGAGAAAAGGCCAGATTGATTTCCAAAGTGGTTGTGCAAATTTACATTCCCACCAGCAATGGAGGAGGGTTCCCCTTTCTCCACAGCCTCTCCAGCATGTGTTGTCACTTGAGTTTTTCATCTTAGCCATTTTGATGGGTAGAGGCCTCCTTATCTCATAAAGAGGCGGTCCAATCTTCATTCTGAAGAACAACTTCAGCTAAAGAATCTAACTGGGCTTCCAGACCGGAAGTAGAATTTTTAGATGGTCTAGGTCTATGTTTACTTGAACACTGAGGTGTTTTTTTCTGTTTTGGTTTGTGTGTGTGCTCCCCCACACACCTCCCCCCCCCCACTCTAGGGCTGAAGTTTCAACTGCAGCAAGCTCATACTTTCCCCCACTGATAGGGGAATAAGAACAGCTTGCTGTACATGCCAAAGCCCAGAGTCTAGATTTAGGCGGCCCCGTGGCCATATTCCTGCCATCATTGCCACGGCCACAGCAGCAGCAGCCACTGCCCATGAGCCTGCAGGAAGTCGAGGGCCATGGCAGGAGGAAGGAGGGTAACGGTAGACAGGGTCATTCCCTTTCCATTTTAGAGGTTTCTCTCCAGTCTGAACAGAACTTACAGGGACACACAGAAAAGCCCACAGAGAGACACGCAGCAAAGACAAGCAGGGGTGGCCACCACATATTCATATACCTGCACAGAGCAGATCCTGGTGACGTGGTCACAAAGATCCCAGACACCGGATCAGCCGTGCGCCTATGTGTCCAAAGCAGAAGGCTCAATAACCAGACTCACCTCTGGGGACAACAAACAAGGTTTTTTGTGGGGTTTTTTTTTGGGGGGGAGGGTGTCAGACTCCTCCAAAGCCTTAGGCAGCAGTTGATCAAAGGGAGTCCCTAGGGCCTGGGAAAGTTCAGGTTGTGCACCCCTTCGAAGCCCCTTGACCACCACACTCTTCCCTCAGATCCCGAGGCTATCTGCAACCCTGGTGTCTCAAGGTCTGGTCTCGGGGGATCTTGGTGGAGCCTCCAGAAGTGTTGAGGGGTATCCACCAGAGAAGACTGCTCAGATATGGGCTTAAGCCAAGAGAAGGTCTTTATTGGCTGGCTGGTGACACACTGGGGTGAAATTTTACATACAACAACTATATCCTGGGTTGGCATACTTCACTTAGCAAGAACAGTTAGCCAGAAGCAGAACTGCAGGAGACAAAAAGCAACATCAGCACATTTAGAGACTTTCCCTATGGACTTTGATGTTTCCGTTATGGCAGGGGCTGCTGTCCATGTGCTGACTTTATTGCCAGGGTGTTATTTCCACCATGGAGGTCGGTTACACTGAGGTCTAGGACCTCCTATGGTCTGGAGGCCTGTCTCAACACCAAGCTTTCAGGTCTTACCAAGCCTGTTCACAGAAGCACATTCTCCCTGTGCAGGGGCCTGGACACCAGTATCTCTGACGGGTCACATAATTAGTGGTGAAAGATGCTTGGAAGGTAATCCCTTCTGGACTCCCATAAAGTCTTTTAGGGAAGCATGGGGTACCCAATGGCTAACCTTGGTCATTTAACCGGCCTCCCATTTTCAGCCTCCCTGCTCCTTTACATCTCTGGAATATCATATAAGAAGTTGGGCAATAGATGTGATGACGCTGGCTGAGCAGTTAGCCTCAGCTGTGTGGCTGGCGGAAGTGGGTCTGGAACGGGGGCTTCTAGGAGGAGCCCTGCCCTTCCCTCATCTGCGTAACTTCTACCATCACATCTCAGCAGTCCTTTCTGGCCCTCGTTCCATAGATTGGCATCTATGGACAAACGTTATCAGCTTGGGTGAAAAAGTGGGGGCAGGATTAAAGGCAAGAATGGCTGTCATTTCTGAGGTCCAACAGACCAGTCCTTCTACTGGGGTCAAGGGTCAGGTGAGAATAAATAGGGGTGTGTGGATGTCCATAGGGGGTCTTCTGAGGTCCCAGTACAGCCTGGAGATCTGATGGGGATGGTTTAGTTTACAGTGAAATGATTTGCTGCACAATGGGAACCCAGCAGGACAGTGAGCAAGTTATACCTCCTCTTAGCGGGGCAAAGCACAGAGCTGGTAGGGGGACGGGGATGTCAGAGCACCAAAGACGCCGTGGTCGCTGGGCTGGGGCTGTCCCTCGGGCACCGAGAAGCTAAAGCGCTGCAGGAGGCAGGTGAAGAACAGGAAGAGCTCCATGCGGGCCAGGGGTTCCCCCAGGCATGCTCGACGGCCTGTGGGTGGGAAAGGGGCTCAGTCAGCCAGGGACCTGGCCTCACAATTCAAGGCATTCTGGGAAGACACAGGGAGCCAGGCACCCCACAGCACCTGCTGAGAATGGCATGAAGGCCTCATGCTTCACAAAGTGGCCCTGGGCATCCAGGAAGTGTTCAGGATGGAACTGGAGGGGCTTCTCCCAGACAGTCTCGTCCTTCAGCACAGAGGACAGGTTGGTGATGAGGGTGGTCCCCTGGAAGGAGAGACATGATGTGGGCATGGACTGGGGTGAAGCTGCGGAGACCCTGGCCACCATGATCACATTCGCAGTCTGTGCTTCACACACTGGCTCCTTTCCTGTAACCTCAGCCCTAGAGGCTTCTCAGTGCTCTCTGTGTTGCCCTGACACGGGTAAGTGACAAGCAACACAGGTGCACACGCTGTCACCTGCCTTTGTAGGTAGTGGATGCTGAACCCCTCCAGCCGTGTTTTTGCTTGCTTGCCTTTCTAGCTGGGGAGTCAGGTGTACACAGTACTTATTGCTGCTCCACTTCCTGTACCCACCCAGGGGAAGTTGGTACTGCAGAACTGATCAATTCCAGGCTTCTCAATTGGGGAGCTCAGGCCACTAGCTGGCTTGTGACCATGGACATTGGAGGGCCCCAGGCCTACCTTGGGGATAAGGAAGCCCAGCACTTCAATGTCTCGAGACGTCCTGTGAGGCACACCAAGTGGGAGGACATCCCCAAAGCGCTGCACCTCATGGACCACAGCATTGGTGTAGGGCATGCGGGCCTGGTCAGCCATCTCTGGACGCCGCGCCTGCCCAATGACTTCATCGATCTCCTGTTGGACACGGCCTGGATGGACAGCACCCCTCAGGGAAGGAGCCCCAGGGGAATGCCCCTTGTCCCTCTACTACCTCTATGTTAAGGTCTGGGTCCATGGGAGAAAGATGGCTTCACCCGTGTGGAGTCTGGGTCAAGCCAGTGCTGGGAGCCACAAGAGTCCCCGGTAAACTTTAAGGAGTGTGCCTCTACCCTCCTTCTTCTTTATTCCCAGCCCCAGGCAGGCTCACGCTGCACATCCGGGTGCAGGATCATGAGCAGCAGGGCCCAGGACAGTGTGGTTGATGTGGTCACCATCCCCGCCATGAACAGGTCAGCGACCACCAAGCGCAGGTTCCCATCATTGAAGCTGCTCTCAGGATTCCCCTTGGCCTGGGCCAGGCAGAAAGGGTGGGCTCAGTGGGGAGAGGAGGTCCCACAATGCCTCTCTCATTGTCCCCGGGCAGCCCAGGTGCTGAGTCACTAACATAGGACCTCACCCATGTGGCCTCACAGCTCACAGGACCTCAGCCTGCAGCACCTGGCTCCATCCCTCACCTTCTCCACCTCAGCCAGGAAGGCATCAGTCAGGTCCCGGGGTGGCTGGGCAGGGTCCCAGGTTGTCTTGTGCTCACTTAGCAGCTCATCCAGCATGGCAACGAAGGCCTTTTGTCCAGGGAAGACCTTGCCAAGCAGCCCTGGGATGCGCAGGAGCGCCGGGAACACACTCAGGAACTGTGACCAACAGAGGGACCGGTGGAGAGGCCTGGGGGGATCAGCCTTGGGTCCCAGCCTCCTCCAGGGCAGACTCATGAGTGAGATAGCCTCTCCAAATTCCCAGGCTCTAACCTTCCTTTTTGCCCTGGCCTTCCAGAAGGGCTATCATGCTGTGGAAATTTCACGGACTCCTGTGGCTTCCACATGGGCAGGTAGCCCGGACGCTCACCCTTTCAGAGCACTTGTCCCCGGTCTACCTAGGCTAGCTCCCCCCAGAACGCCCTCTCCCTATCACCCCTGCCTGTCGGTCACCTCCTTGAGAGGCTCCACTGTGTTTGGCCCTCTGGAGACAGACACCCCCCCCCCGGGGCCATCGCACCATAGGCAGGAACCCGGATTCCTCCTTGAGAGTGGCCTTCAGCAAGTCCAGCAGCCTGATAAAGCGCGGGTCATCGTACTCGAAGCGGCAGGCATAGAGGAGAGAGGCAATCACATTACACACTGCCTTGTCCAGCAGCGTGTTCGGGCTGAAAGGGCATCCTGGGAGTGGAGAGGCCAGTCAGGGTGTTGGTGATCTGTGCCCCGGCTCGTGCCCACCGATTCATCACCTACCAGTATAGGGATCGAAGGCGTCACCGAGGCATCGGGCCTCCTCCGTCACCCACTGCTCCAGTGACTTCTTGCCCAGGCCGAAGTGACGCAGGGTGGACACAGAGAAGCGCCGCTGCTGACGCCAGGCAGGTCCGTACTGTGCTAGGACCACACCTGGAGGGGCACGCCTAGGCCTGAGGCCTGAGGCCTGAGGCCTGGCCCTCTTTCCTGCCCTAACACCACTACACGCTTAGCATCACCGCAAGATCCTTTGTCCACCCTTTAGCCGTCAGCCTTTGCTGTCTTTTCCCTGTTCCTGTCCCTCCCCCCAACCCCAATTAGGTCCCAAACTGTCTGTTGTCCCTGAACCCCCTCCGGTCCCCATTTCCCCGCTTCTGTCGCTTTCTGCATTTGCCTTGAGAGCGTGGTCCAAAGCCCAACTGGTCATTGAAATGCAGCGGTGGCCGGTCAGCAGTGTCCTCGCTGAATCTCACCAGGGCCTCACGCAGGGCCGTCAACCCATTTAGTACAACCACTGGCTCAAAGGCCAGCTGGAGGCTGAACAGGTCCCCAAAGCGACATCGCAGCTGTAGGCAAGGAGTTAGAGCATTGTCGGCAAGCCCGGATTCCCACGCCTAGCTGCACTGGATAGGAGTTGGCAGGGCACAGCCAGAGGGGCTCCACGGAAGGAGATAAAACCTGCTGTTATCTGGGGAATTACCCCGGACTCCTAGCAATCACTCCACCACGACCTTGCTGGTGTCACACATTGCCTGTTGGTCCCTCTAGCACCCCCGTGTCTAGAAGAGGAAACTAAGGCTCTCGGATGGGAGTAGGGAATCTGAGGATCCGAAAATAGCAAAAGGATGGAAGCGGGCGCTCCACCTCACTCAGCTTCAATTTCCCCGAGGGAAACACTTGTTTCGAATTATGGCCTCTCCCACATTCTCAAGACATTTCCCCGTGGTGGAATGAAAGGCCTATATGACTTGACTTTCCTTTTACTTTTAGTGTGTGTGTGTGTGTGTGTGTGTGTGTGTGTGTAATTTTTTTCTTATGATCCAAAGGTCCCAGTAACTAGTCAGATCTGGCTTAGAACTTGCTATATAGACCAAGCTGACACTGACTTTGCACAGAGATCTGTTGGCTTTTGCCTCCTCTGTATGCTGGGATTAAAGGTCTCCACCTCTACATTGGCTTTTTTTTTTTTTTTTTTTTTTTAAATTTTAGATTTGGTTTGTTTTTTGAAACGGTCTCATTATGTAGCGTGGGCCGGCTTGGAACTCAGCAAGTTAGACCAGGTTGGCCTAGAACTCAAAGAAAGATGCCTTCATCTGCCTCCCAAGTGCTGGGAGTGGAAGCGTGCGCTGCTACAGCTCATCCTTAGATCTTCACCTCAGAGACAGTTTCCTTATGTAGCCTAAGGTGGCCTGGCATGTATAGCTCGCCTGCTTTAGCCTGTGACAGGCGTGCTGGAATTAGAATGCAACCCCAGGACCACCATCAACCACTATGGTCTGGCTTGGTAACTAGATCTCAAGCTGGCTGTTAAGTCCTGTCCCACCTCCTGGAACAGCCTCTGGAAAGGCCAGGCTGTCCTCAGGTCCTGCGCCACTGTCCCCAAGGGGAGCCTCTTAACCATCTTTATCCCGGGGGTCAGCTCCCAGTCCAGCACGTGGTTTCACTACTGCCCACTGTGTTCCGATGGGCGGTTACCACGGCCTCTCCGCCCTCCAACAATTCTCTCACCTTTTGGAAGCCCGCTGGCATGTTCTGGAAGTCCACCTGCAGCAGGTTACCCAGCACAGGCCACGGCGCAGGCCCTGGTGGGTAGCGGGCAGTCCGGCGCCGGCGCCGATGTATCAGGTCTACCAAAAGCAGGAAGACGGCCATGAATATGGCCACGGACCACAGTTCAGCCCTCATGACTGCCCTGCTGCTCTCTGGGTTCCTCTAGGAACACCTCTCGGTCCTCACGCCAGCCACCTAGGACCAGGAACAAAAAGCATTATCACAACCTGGGCACTCACCTGGCCTGGCCTGGCCCTTGTAAAGGACCCTGTGCTGCCCTTTGCCCCCTGCCTTAAGCCAAGCCGCTACATTGACCTTGCAGAGTGTAAGGAGGGGTCAAGGCAGGCCAGGGGGCAATCGTAGCCTTAGAGGTCCCCCTGCCCTTTAAGTCTTTGGGTGCTTAGGCAGGCGAAGGGGACAGAAACCCAGGGAAATTGTGTGAGCTTGGCGTGCTGGTTGTGCTTGGCTGAGCGCTGGGAGCTTCACGGGCAGATGACAGATGGGCCCCCTGCCCAGGCACTTGGTCAAGAGGAAGCTTGCAGGCAGCATAACTTAGAGCTTGAGGGCTTTCCTGGAGGCTTCACTGGAGGACTTTGCTGACAGCGAGTGAGGGGCAGAGAGGCCCTGCCGGCCACTGGGCTAAGGGACCAGGGGAGAGGGAGGAGGGCAAGAGCTGATCACTGGTGTCAATGCATCAGGTGCTCTGGGGGCAGGAAGATGGTCAAGGCCAAGCTAACAGTGTTTCCCTGACTAGCAGCCTACTCCATGGATGCCATGCTGACCCTAGGCTCCCCAGAGCACATATGCGGCCTTCTACACTCCCCAAGTAGGACGCTGACCACTGAGCATTTGAACATTCAGGGGTATATCCCCCCTTTTAAAAAAGATTTATTTAATGTATACGAATGCTCTGTTTTCATGCACACCAGAAGAGGGAATCAGATTCCATGACAGATGGTCGTGAGCCAACATGTGGTTGCTGGGAATTGAACCCAGAACCTCTAGGAAGAGCAACCAACCAGTGCTCTTAACCACCGAGCCATCTCTCCAGCCTGGGATAGACCCTTCTAAAGCAGCCTTGTGGAGCCCTTAGTCATCAGAGGCTCCATGTGACCGGAAGCACTGGGGTGGGGGATGAGGGGCATCGATACATTTATAAAAACTGTAACAAAATCCTTAAGGTGAGCTATTTTATCAGGAAAGGGGTGTGGCCTGGTAAGATGGCTTAATGGGTAAAGGCACCTGCCTCTAAACCTGAAAACTGGATGAAGATGGAGAGCTCCTGGTTTCTTCCTCACCCTCCTGACCTGACACAAAAACCTAGCAGCTTGAGATGGAGGCCTGGTGGGTTTTTCCTTCTGGACAGTAAGCCTATCGTCCTGTGTGTCCGTCCCCGTCCCATCCGTGTACCCTCTCCCCCACCACCCCAGGGCTGGATAAGAGCACATGAACTACGTTGTTGGGTGGCTTCTGGGTGGTGCAGCTGCACTTCGGTCATCTCTGTTCCCTGTAAGTAACCCCACACACATACTCCTTTTATTAACACCAGCAAAAACTCCATAGTTCGTCACATTAGTGTTGTTCCACATTACTATTTGTATCGTTTTATTTTGTATTCCACTTCTGCATCTGTGTGTGTGTGTGTGTGTGTGTGTGTGTGTGTGTGTGTGTGTTGTATCTTCCCAGGAAAAATCTGTTACACAACAGCAATCTAGGAGGGATGACAGGAAATGGTAGGTCCAGGACAATGACCTCTGATGAAACAGGGAATTAGAAAGTCATAGCTGAGGGCTGATTCAGTGCTTGGAGGTCCATGCCCTTACCGAGAGCCAGATTCTCTTACAGGGAGCACGGGAATGTGAACTGAACCAGCAGACAAGCAGCATGGCTGAGCTCCTGTGTGGTGTCTTCCCCCTACACACACACACCACCTCTTTCAGCTTGCCACATGCTCCTCATCAAATGAGATGCCCAAAAGCCAGTCCAGATGTGTCTCATACCCTTAACCCTTGAACAATTGGCCAACGCTAATAAAGTCACACTGCAGAAGCCTTCCAGGCCCACCAGCTCACGTAATCATCAAAATTTCAAGAGAAGAATCTGGGCTTTTCTGAGTGACCCAGACCCATCGCTGTCCACGCCGGCCCCGCTAGAGTGAGGATCACAGTTCTAGAAGCTATCTGCACAAGTTTGGGAGTCAAATGACTTTACCATCAGCTTCTTATACTACTCCTAACCTAAAAACCCCAGAGCCTCCGAGCTGACAGCCTATGGCCGTCTGCAGCCAATGTACATTCCACTCCCATTTCATGGAAACGCCTTTGTTTGTGGGCAAAGATCCAAACAGGAGAAAAACTTCCTCAGTTGAACTGCATTCAAAATCACTGAGTAGCAATCACAGTGCCATGGGAGAGCTCCTCTCCCTCCCCCTTCTCTCCCCACCCTCTCCTCAGTTGTTTCCAGACAGCTGCATTATTTGGCAGCCCTGAGAGTCACTTAGGAACTCTGGCTGCTCCCATAGCCGGGAGAACCACGTCCGAGCTGCTGTCTGCCTGGATGAGAAGGGGACATGGCCGAGTAGGTGCAGGGCGCGCACGCACTGCACACAGATCTCAGTCTGTCCACAAATGGTCAGGCTGTTGTTCTTAATTCTCTTCCCCCCTGAAATAACAACAGATTAGAATTCTCCTGAAACCTGAATCAAGGTGACCCTGTATTCTAGTCTATCTGTGTCACCCACCCTGGCCTCTTTCTCTTTGAAGAAAAAGTTCAAACACAGGGACGAGATCTGGACTCAGAGGAGATTAACATGTCTGGAACACATCACTTGACACACACAAAAACGGTGTTGGCCAAAGACTCATGACGCCTCGTTGTGGAAGCAATGCCTGCTGTGCACCACCCAACAGACACAGCAAACAGGAGGCTCATAGCACTCACAAGCCAGAAACCCCAAGGGCGGCAAGAAATGTGTTTGGGAAGACGATCCAGTATTGCCAAAATGCAGCACCACTGCCCTCTCGAGAGACGTCGGAATGTGGTTGACCTGTTTGCCACACTGCCTGGTTTGCCGTTGCTGTCTCTACATCTGGAGCCGGGGAAATGAATGCAGAGCACACACCAAGCACAGGGCGCAGGTGTGGCCAGCGAGGCTCTGGGAAGACGCCTGCTCTGCCAGCCAGCTTCGAAGTGCAGAGTGGACCTCAAGTGTGGTCCGTCCAGCCTGAATCTGGGCAGCGTGGTCCCTGGATCCTATGCTTCAACACCAGGGTGTTGCCTGATGAGATTCAGAACAGGACAGGCAGGGCCATGACCCAGGGGTGGGCTGTGAGTGTCCTCCCTGAGTGAGCAGCCCTGCTGGAGGAGAGGGGAGCCAGGTGCTCCAGCTGCTGGGCAGTACTGCACTCCACAGCCCCTCCCCTCTGAGAGAGAGACTGCATCTGGAGAACTCTGACAGGGCAGAGGAGGGACAAAAGCCTGGGCGGTGTCCTAGACTCATGAACCCTTCCTTCCTGACAGTACTTCCAAGCACCTTTCTGGGGACACAAGAGACTTCCCAGCAGACCCTCTTCTCCTCACCTAGTAGGACCACAGTCTTGCACTGAGCGTCTCACAGCCTGTCAGGACACAGG
>JAEOAE010000535.1:0-26064 GCA_036365155.1 Meriones psammophilus | reverse complement strand
TGACATGCTGGAGAGGATGTGGGGAAAGGGGAACTCTCCTCCACTGCTGGTGGGAATATAAACTTGTACAACCACTTTGGAAATCAATTTGCCACTTTCTCAGACAATTAGGAATAGTGATCCTGCTATTCCAGTCCTAGGCATATATCCAAAAGATGCTCAAGTATACAGCAAGGACATTTGCTAAACCATGTTTGTAGCAGCTCTATTCATATAGCCAGAATCTGGAAACAACACAGATGTCCTTCAATTGAGGAATGGATGCAGAAATTCTAGTACATTTACACAATGGAATGAAAAGATCACACTGAGTGTGCTATCCCAGAAGCAGAAAGACACACATGGTATATAGTCACTTAGAAATGGATATTAGATATATAATATAGGATAAGCATACTAAAATCTGTGCACTTAAAGAAACTGAGCAAGAAGGAGGACCCTGGGTATGATGTTCAATCTTCATTTAGAAAGGCAAATGGGATAGACATCAGAAGAAGGTGAAAATAAGGAACAAGACAGGAGCCTACCACAGAGGGCCTCTCATGGTATTAAAGTGGATGCTGAGACTCATAGGCAAACTTTGGGCATAATGCAGAGAATCTCATGAAAGAAGGGGGAGGTAGAAAAACCTGGAAGGGTCTGGAGATCCACAAGGAGAACAAAAGAACTAAAAAATCTGGGCCTAGGGGTCTTTTCTGAGACTGGTACTCCAACCAAGGACCATTCATGGAGATAACCTGGACCCCCTGCACAGAAGTAGCCCATGGCAGCTCAATATCTAAGTGTGTACCCTCATAAGGGGAGCATGGGCTATCTCTGACATGAACTCAATGGCTAGCTCTTTTATCACCATTCCTTGATGGGGGAGCAGCCTGATCAGGCCACAGAGAAAGACAATCCTGATGAGACCTGATAGGCTAGGGTCAGATGGAAGGGTACGAGGTCCTCCACTATCAGTGGACTGGGAAAGGGGCATGGGAAGAGATGAAGGAGGGAAGGAAGAGGGATTAGGAGGGAATGAGGGTGGGGCTACAGTGGGGAAATAAAGAGAATAAATAGTAATAAATATAAAATTATATTTAAAAAGTATTGGGAGCCAAGATGGTGGGAGAGCACTGTGTCTGAGAAGCAGGACAGCACTCTCCAAGCAGCGACCAGGAGACTGAACTCTGGGCCCTAAAACTGCAGCAATCGTGTTTCCCAGGTGAGGGGAGGCTACCACAGCGTGGGAATCGGTCGGGTCCACTCTCGGCTGCCCAGCCAGAAGCCGGAAGAAATCCCGGGTAACTCGGGCTTTGGGTCTCCTGGCTGGAGCTGCAAGGCTGTGTGTCCTGATCACTTTCCCAGGCTGATCGGTGGGCACAAGGATGCCAGAGACTGGGAGCCCCAGTCGCAAGAAAACCCCACGGGGAAGCAAAGTTGCGAGTCTGATCATGGGTCACCCAGTCTTTCCCTGGAAGGTCTCATGGACCGCTGGTACCCTCCACCATTGCAACTGAGCTCCCACCATGCTGAGAGCTGCACACCCAGCTCACCCGTACAGAGGAGCTGCGCTGCCCCCTGCAAAAGAGACTGGGAATTCCTGTCCTGAGAGGGCCCCAAAGGGAAGGAAGAAACCGGACTGCTTGGGTCACCTGAGCGGCTGAGCACCCAGCTCACCAGTACAGATGAGCTGCACGCCCCAGTGCAACAGGGACTGGGAACCCCGGCCCAGAGAGGGACACAAAGGGAAGGAAGAAACCATGCTGCTGGGATCACCTAGGATGTGCCTGGGGAAAGTCTAACAGACTGCAGATCGCAAACAGGCGAGTACACCCAGCCATCACAGATCCCAGCCCAAATAATCAAAACTGTAAGTATACAGGAAAAAATACACAGAGATAATATAATGGAAACCCAGCCCCCCAGACTAGCAGGCAGGCACAGATGTCGCTCCAATGCCAGCCCAGAGGCCTGCTTTTTACCAACTACTCCAGCCTTAAGACCACAGCCAACATACGGACAGAACTGTGTGCCCCAAGACACCAGAGTCTTAGAGTCACTGTCTGGAGAAACCCTCACAAGGAACAAAGCAAAGGGGATGGGCTTAGGTAACCCAGTATATCCCTGGAAAAGGTCCCACAGACTGGCCAAACCCAGGGAATTGCTGTGCCCCAGATAGCCTGCTGTTACCAGGAGAGCAGTACTCACCCACCACAGATTACCTCTTGGGTTCTGGGGCACAGAGCCCCAACCTCAGACCTACAAAAGACCGGGAACCCTGAGATCAACCCCCAGATACTGCTCCAAGGGGCAACAAGTTATCCCTAACAAAACAGACCAGGCTAACTAAAAGGCAGAGAGACACCACCCAAATCAACAAAATCAGAAATGAAAAGGGGGACATAACTACAGACACTGAGGAAATCCAAACAATCATTAGGACTTACTTCAAAAGTCTATATACCACAAAATTTGAAAATTTAAATGAAATGGACAATTTTCTTGATCGATTCCACTTACCAAAGCTAAATCACGACCAGGTAAATCAATTAAATAGTCCTATATCCCCCAAGGAAATAGAAGCAGTCATCGAAAGTCTCCCATTCAAAAAAAAAGCCCAGGACCTGATGGTTTCAGCGCAGAATTCTACCAGACATTCAAAAAAGAACTAACTCCAATTCTCTTCAAACTATTCCACAAAATCGAAACAGAAGGAACATTACCAAACTCATTCTATGAAGCCACAGTAACCTTGGTACCTAAACCTCACAAAGACCCAACAAAAAAAGAGAACTTCAGGCAAATCTCCCTTATGAACATTGATGCAAAAATACTCAACAAAATACTCGCAAACCAAATACAAGAACACATCAAAGATATCATCCACCATGACCAAGTAGGCTTCATCCCAGGTATGCAGGCGTGGTTCAGTATACGGAAGTCCATCATTGTGATCCACCATATTAACAAACTGAAAGAAAAAAAACCACATGATAATTTCTCTAGATGCTGAAATAGCATTTGACAATATCCAACATCCATCCACGTTTAAAGTATTGGAGAGATCAGGGATACAAGGCACTTATCTAAACATAGTAAAGGCGATATACAGCAAACCTATAGCCCACATCAAACTGAAGGGAGAGAAACTTAAAGCAATCCCACTGAAATCAGGGACAACACAAGGCTGCCCACTCTCTCCATATCTCTTCAACATAGTGCTGGAAGTCCTTGCTAGAGCAATAAGACAGTTGAAGGAGATCAATGGAATACAAATTGGAAAGGAAGAAGTCAAATTATCACTATTTGCAGATGATATGATAGTATATGTGAGTGACCCCAAAAACTCTACCAGGGAACTCCTTCCGCGCTGATAAACACCTTCAGTAAAGTGGTCAGATACAAAATTAACTCAAAAAAATCAGTAGCCCTCCCGTATACAAAAGACAAAAGGGCTGAGAAAAAAATTAGGGAAACAACACACTTCACAATAGCCACAAAGGACATAACGTACCTCAGAGTAACCCTAACCAAGGAAATCAAAGACTTGTATGAAAAAAATATCAAGTCTCTGAAGAAAGAATTAGAAGAAGACATCAGAAGATGGAAAGATCTCCCATGCTCATGGCTTGGCAGGATTAACATAGTAAAAATGGCCATCTTACCAAAAGCAATCTACAGATTCAATGCAATGCCCATCCAATTACCAACACAATTCTTTACAGACCTGGAAAGAAAAATTCTCAACTTCATATGGAATAACAAGAAACCCAGAATTGCTAAAACAATCCTTCACAATAAAAGATCTTCTGGAGGTATCTTCCATCCCTGATCTCAAGCTGTACTATAGAGAAACAGTTTTAAAAACTGGCATAGAAACAGAATGGTGGATCAATGGAACCAAACAGAGGACCCAGAAATAAACCCACACACTTATGGACACCTGATCTTTGACAAAGACGCCAAAACCATACAATGGAAAAAAGATAGCATCTTCAACAAATGGTGCTGGTCCAACTGGATGTCTACATGTAGAAAAATGAAAATAGATCCATACTTATCACCCTGCACAAAACTGAAGTCCAAGTGGATCAAAGACCTCAACATAAAACCAGACACATTCAATCTGATAGAAAAAAAAAAAGGGGAATACCCTAGAACTCATTGGCACAGGAGAAAACTTCCTGAACAGAACACCAACAGCACAGGCTCTAAGAGAAACAATCAATAAATGGGACCTCATGAAACTGAAAAGCTTCTGCAAGCTGAGGACACCATCATCAAAAGAAAGTGACTGCATACAGATTGGGAAAGAATCTTCACCAACCGTTTATCTGACAAAGGACTCATATCCAGTATATATAAAGAACTAAAGAAGCTTAAAAGCAGCAATCCAAGTAATCCACTTAAAAAATGGGGAACAGAGCTAAACAGAGAATTCTCTGGAGAGGAATATCGAAGGGCAGAGAAGCACTTAAAGAAATGCTCAACCTCACTAGCCATTAGGGAAATGCAAATCAAAACAACCCTGAGATTTCACCTTACACCCATCAGAATGGCCAAGATCAAAAACTCAAGTGACAACACATGCTGGAGAGGTTGTGGAGAAAGGGGAACCCTCCTCCACTGCTGGTGAGAATGTAAACTTGTACAACCACTGTGGAAATCAATCTGGCACTTTCTCAGACAAGTAGGAATAGCGCTTCCCCAAGATCCAGCCATACCACTCCTAGGTATATATCCAAAAGAGGCTCAAGTACACAATAAGGACATTTGCTCAACCATGTTTGTAGCAGCTTTATTTGTAATAGCCAGAAGCTGGAAACAGCCCAGATGCCCCTCAACTGAAGAATGGATGCAGAAACTGTGGTGCATCTATACAATGGAGTATTACTCACCAATGAAAAATAAGGAAATCATGAAATTTGCAGGTAAATGGTGGGACCTGGAAGGTATCATCCTGAGTGAGTTGTCCCAGAAGCAAAAAGACACACACAGTATATACTCACTCATATAAACATACAAAATAGGACAAACCCACTGAAATCTGTGCATCTAAAGAAACTAAGCAAGAGAGAGGACCCTAACTAAAACGGTCAATCTCCATCCTGACTGGCAAAGAGGATGGACATCAGAAGAAGAAGAAAACAGGAAACAACCTAGGAACCTTCTACAGAGGGCCTGTGAAAGCCAGGAGAAAAAAACAGGAAAAAATAGCAACCTACCACAGAGGGCCTCTGAAAGCCTCTGCCCTACAGACTATCAAAGCAGATGCTGAGCCTGATAGGCAACTGATGGGCAGAGCGAATGGAATTTTATGTAAGAAGTGGGAAATAGTCAGAGCTGGAGAGGACAGGGTCTCCACAAGGAGAGCAACAGAACAAGAAAATTTGAACACAGAGAACTTCCCAGAGACTCATACTCCAACTGAGGACTATTCATGGAGATAACCTAGAAGTCCTGCACAGATTTAGCCCATGGTGGTTCAGTGTCCAAGTGGGTTACATAGTAATGGGAAGAGGGACTGCCTCTGACGTAATCTGATTGGCCTGCTCTTTGATCACCTCCGGAGCAGCCTTACCAGGCCACAGTAGAGGACAATGCAGCCCCTTTTGATGTGAACTGATAGACTAAGATCAGAAAGGAGAGGAGAACCTCCCCTATCAGTGGACTTGGGGAGTGGCATGCATGCAGAAAGGGGAGTGAGGGTGAGATCAGGAGGGGAGGAGGAGGGGCTTATGGAGGGATACAAAATGAAGAAAGTGTAATTAATAAAATAAAAAAAAAAAAAAGTTCTGAACTAAAAAAAAATTTAAATATTGAAAAAAAGTATTAAAAATAAAAGAAAAAAACCATGTGGGGGGTGGGGTGGGGGAGAAAGCCTGGAGGAGACAGCAACTCAAAAAGGAGACCATCAAAGCCAAAAAACCTGTTTACAAGGGGGCCTGCAGAGACCAATGCTCTAACCAAGGACCATGTATGAAGATGACTTTGACTCTCTCCTCAGAGGAAACCCATAGGCTGCTCTGTTTTCAAGTGAGCTCCCTAGTAAAGGGTACAGGGGGTGTCTCTGACATCAACTCAGTGGCCAGCTGTTTGATCACCTTCCCCTAGGGGTTGCAACCCCATCAGGCCATAGAGGAAGATGATGCAGCCATCCCTGATGAGACATGATAGGCTAGTGTCAGACAGAAGGGGAGGAGATCCTCTGCTGTCAGTGGACTAGGGAAGGGACATAGGGAAAGAGGAGAATGGTACTGGGAGGTGATGAGGGTGGGGACTACATTTGGGATACAAAGTGACTAAAGTGTATAAAACAAACAAACAAACAAATAAAAGAACTTTGTTTCCATAAAAAAGACCATATATTAATGAAAATAATGTCTGTTTTCATGATAGTTGATATAATTCAGTGAAAGCTGTTACTATATAAATAACTTATTCACAGGGAACTTCCCAGAGACTCATACTCCAACCAAGGACTATTCATGGAGATAACCTAGAACCCCTGCACAGATGTAGCCCATGGCAGTTCAGTGTCCAAGTGGGTTACATAGTGATGGGAAGAGGGACTGCCTCTGACATAATCTGATTGGCCTGCTCTTTGATCACCTCCCCCTGAGGGGGGAGCAGGCTTATCAGGTCACAGAAGAGGACAATGAAGCCACTTTTGATGAGATCTGATAGACTAAGTTCAGAAAGAAGGAGAGGAGAACCTCCCCTATCAGTGGACTTGGGGAAGGGCATGCATGCAGAAAGGGGAGGAAGGGTGGGGTCGGGAGGGGAGGAGGGAGGGGCTTATGGGGGGATACAAAATGAATAAAGTGTAATTAATAATAAAAAAGAGGCCAAAAAATTAAAAGGAGGTCCTAAAGTTGGACGGATGATGGGATGGGGTCCTCTGTAGGAGTCTGAAGGTGTCTGAGGGTGGATGTGATACATTCTGTAAGTGTGTAAAATTTAACTTAAAGACTTACAAGGTAATGGCTAAGCATTTATGTGTAAATAAGCTACATCTAATTAAACATAAAATAAAAAAAAAATAGTAGGTGTACTATTATATGGAGTCCCAACACTTCTTAATCATCTACAATACAGCAGGCTAACCTTGATTAGGAAGTATAATTCTACCCTGCACAAAACTAAAGTCAAAGTGCATCAAGGATCTCAACATAAAACCAGATACCCTAAATCAATTGGAAAAAAAAAAGTGGGGAACAGCCTAGAACTCATTGACACAGGAGACAACTTCCTGAACAGAACACCAACAGCACAGGCTCTAAGAGCAACAATCAATAAATGGGACCTCATGAAACTGAAAAGTTTCTGTAAAGCAAAGGATACCAGCATCAAAACAAAACGACTGCCTACAGATTGGGAAAGAATCTTCACCAACCCTTTATCTGACAAAGGACTCATATCCAGTATATATAAAGAACTAAAGAAGCTTAAAAGCAGCAATCCAAGTAATCCACTTAAAAAATGGGGAACAGAGCTAAACAGAGAATTCTCTGGAGAGGAATATCGAATGTCAGAGAAGCACTTAAAGAAATGCTCAACCTCATTAGCCATTAGGGAAATGCAAATCAAAACAACCCTGAGATTTCACCTTACACCCATCAGAATGGCCAAGATGAAAAACTCAAGCGATAACACATGCTGGAGAGGTTGTGGAGAAACGGGAACCCTCCTCCACTGCTGGTGGGAATGTAAACTGGTACAACCACTCTGGAAAGCTATCTGGCGCTTTCTAAGACAAATAGGAATAGTGCTTCCTCAAGACCCAGCTATACCACTGCTAGGTATATACCCAAAGTTTGTTCAAGTACACAAAAGGGATACTTGCTCAACCATTTTTATAGCAGCTTTATTTGTAATAGCCAGAACCTGGAAACAACACAGATGTCCATCAACAGAGGAATGGGTACAGAAATTGTGGTATTTTTACACAATGGAATACTACTCAGCAATCAAAAAGGAGGAAATCATGAAATTTGCAGGCAAATGGTGGGATCTAGAAAAGATCATTCTGAGTGAAATATCCCAGAAGGAGAAAGACAGACATGGGATATACTCACTTATCTAGGCCTATAAGATATGATAAACATAATGAAATCTATACACCTAAAAAAGATAATCAATTGAGCGGACATGGGGTAAGATGATCAATCCTCATTTAGAAAGAGAGATGGGCTGTGCATTGAACGTATGACAGGACTCTACTGAGCGCATCTGAAAGACTCTAACTAGCAGTGTTTTCAAAGCAAAGACTCATGACCAAACCTTTGGCAGAGTACAGGGAATCATAAGAAAGAAGGGGAGTTAGTCTGATGGGGAAAAGATAGGAGCTCCACAAGGACCAAATATATCTGGGCACAGGGTCTTTTCTGAGACTGACATTCAACCAAGGTCCATGTATGGATATAACCTAGAACCTCCACTCAGATGTAGCCTGTGGTAGCTCAGTAACCAATTGGTTTCCCAAAGTGAGTGGAACAAGGATTATTTCTAACAGGAACTCAATGACTGGCTCTTTGGCCTCCCCACCCCGGAAGGGAGGAGCAGTCCTGTTAGACCACAGAGGAGGGCTTTGCAGCCAGTCCTGAAGATACCTGATAAAACAGGATTAGATGAATGGGGAGGAGGTCCCCCATATCAGTGGACTTGGAAAGGGGCATGGTGGAGATGAGAGAGGGAGGGAGGGACTGGGAGGGAATGAGGGATCGGGACACGGCTGGGATACAGAGTTAATAAAATGTAACTGATAAAAAATAATAATAATAAAATAAAAAAAAAAAAAAAAGGAAGTATAATTCTGTGACTTATATGATTTGAAATATGTATGAATTTAACCTATGCTGATGTCTGTAAACAGCTTACCTATTTAAGTTTATGATGGGGGGATCAAATTAGAACATGTTAAAATACTGCTCTTGATGACATGTCTTTACAATTCAAGTTATAATTTATTCTTTTGAAAGCCCAACTTTCTTACCTGCAGAAATTATCCTATGAATCATCCAATAAATAGTCGAACCCTTGAACTCATTTCTTTCAAGAATGTACAGTTTGCAAACTGTCCATGTCCTCTTCTGCATCTATAGTGCATGCATCTAAAATGTACAAATTTGGCATAGATATATTTATTCTTAAAGTTTGTTCATAAAACAGTAATATATTCATATTAAAAATAAAAAAAATAAGTTGATTTTAATGACTGGCATTTAGAGAATATAGACACAGTTTTAGATGCTTATGAAAGTACCAAGAAAGGTGTTGTCTAATACTTTAAAATAATCATTCCCATGTTTTCTTATGTCTTTTCCTCACCAGTATTATGATATAATTCAGAATCTACTCATATAGACAAGGAAATAGCAGAATAAAAACCCAATAATGCTTTGTCATCATTCTAAAAAAAATAAATAAATGTATTGTTCTTATTTAACTGTAGTATGAGAGTACCAGTGAAATTAAATGGCTAATATACTGGAACTTATTTCCTACTACTGTTAATCTTAAATTGAACAAATATTGTTAAAAATCAATTATTAAGTCTCTATCAAAAGGACAGGAAAAATATTTATATGTAATACCCATTTGAACAAACTACCTCACATCAATGATTTGGGGCCACAATAAAAACACTGATAGTTCATCTTCTTTTTCAGAGAATACTTAGATGTCTCTTGTGGTTCAGGCCATGAGTTTGAACTCATCATGTTGCAAAGATGACCATGGACTCTTGACTTTGTTGTTCCTCCCCTCAAGTGTTGGAATTACAAGCTTGTACAAAAAAAAAAAAAAAAAAAAAAAAAGACATAAAAAAACATAGTTCCTATTGACATATAAACTAAGATAAAAATGAAACATATGAAGACTTATGTCAGAATTACATGACAGTGTGTACACACAGAGACTGAGATAAAGTTGAAATAATAAGAATAAATGTGTTTTTAAAATAACACTTTAGAAATTATACCAATTACAATGAAATTGGTTCATCCAAGTAATAGTTTGAGAAGACATATAATAAATGATTCTAGAGTAATAACCATGCTTATATTATTTGTATTAATATTCTTTTTTTGTATTAGTATTCCTAATCCTAAAATTTTACTCTGAAATAATGAGATGAGGAAATATGGCCATAACATGATATAGTAGCCAAAATATTAAAAGCTGTAAAATATCTAAAATTTCCAAAATGGAAAATTTTTGTAAATAAGAATATTATAAATTTCTATCACATTCCTGTAAATGAAACACTAAAAGTCTGAAGTCATCAAAGATATAGCATTTTAATACCATGATAAATGAATAAAGCAGTGAAAAAATAATAACAAATTTTCATGTATAGATATTCTAAATTTATAATCGAGACAGAAATACACAAAATAACAATTTTAGTAGAAATATATATTTTGGTACTATTATTAAAATACCACAGAAATTTTAAGGCTCTATCTACCCTTGCCCAGGGGTTGGTACCCTTGTACAGCAGGGAATGTGGTCACTGAGCCAGCTCAAAAAGCAGTAACTTTAGGAAGTGTGTCTACCCATGCCTTGCTATGCATATTACCCACTATTTTCCTCCAACTCCTTTAGCAACACAGCTATCTTTTGCACTAATCATTCTGAAAATAGCAAAATTTCTGTTTCATAGTTTGTCATTAGAAGTAGTAGGTTTTAGCGATTGGAGATATAGCTTTCTTGAAGGCTCACCTACCATCAGTGACTCCTTGGGTCTGATCCTCAGCACCACATAAGCTAGGTTTAGTTGCATATACCTCTCACACCTCTAATTTCAGCACTCTGGAGATGAAAAAAAGAAGAGCAGAGCTTTAATGCCATTCTTGGTTATACAAGGAATGCAAGAGTAACCTGGTGCATATGAGACTGTTTTACAAAGAAAAAAATAATTTAAACAAACCAGTGCTTATATCAATAAATAAACTACCAGGTATTTGAAACTGATATTGTCATTACTCATAAAAATAATAAATTAAAGTCTTATTAGAAATTACCCTTATGTTTAACTTTTTAAACCTACTGTATTTTTGTGTAGGATTTTACCTACCACAAATCTCTTTCCATGACCTTCTGGGAAATAGTTTCTCTTTAGATTACCAACCTTTCCAAACTCTCATTAGTGTTGATCTACTGATATTCTAAATATCTCAACTTTACTCAAGTTATGAAATGTAAGAGAATGAACTTAGCTTTTCCTTTTTGTTTCTTTGCACTGGATGCCTGAATATTCTCTCTCTCCTTGTTGTTATGCTAATCATTCATCTGCTTTTAAAAAAGAAAGAGACCAAGCCAGGCAACAACAAGGACCAACTTCACCGTCTACATCACCTGCGGGGTGATCGCCTTCGTCATCGTGGCGGGCGTCTTCGCCAAGGTCTCCTATGACAAGGCCCACCGCCCCCCGCGAGAGATGAACATCCACAGGGCTCTGGCTGACATCCTAAGACAACAGGGACCAATCCCCATAGCACACTGTGAAAGAGAAACCATCTCGGCCATTGATACCTCTCCCAAAGAGAACACACCGGTCCGATCAACCTCCAAAAACCACTACACCCCCGTGCGCACAGCCAAGCCGACTCCAGGGCATTATGGGAAGGATGCTTACCGAAGTGGAGGACCAGATCTCCATAACTTCATCTCATCTGGATTTGTCACATTAGGAAGAGGACAAACGAAGGGTACAGTGGAAACAATTTTTTACTAAAATACAGAGGTTGCCTAGGGAATCCCAATCTGAAATGTGAAGATGGTGTGGAGTCCTGAGGCTTACCCAGGACCTGAAATAAGTAAGATGGTTCCATGGCAGCATGTCCTGGGCACAGAGATGACCCAGGCGGTCACATTTATGACTTTATAGGGTAACAGACCTCCAAGACACATCTGTTCCACTCTGTACATGATGGGGACACAAGTGCTGGTGGCTCCCCATGGGAAGGGACCACGGGCAGCATGGTGGGAAACCCTACCATGGATTCAGCACTTGTGTGTTTGCCTCGGGGCTGTTACTCCTTTCTCTTTCAAAAGTCCTATCTTATACCCAATGTCAATGTTCTGTACTGTGAGTGTCTAAGCCAGCGTGTATATGGACAGTTCCGGCATCCTTGGTGTGTCTCTGTAAAACTCTGTGATGTGGGCACAAAAGTAGAGGTCATTTAGACCTTCAAGCTGCAAGATGAAAGCTAAGCTAGCGGTTCTGCCAAACTGCTTTACGACCTAGCCGGCAGCTTGCAGAGCGTCTGTGCAGGGGTACGGAATCCTCCACGATTCTGTCTTTTGTTTAAATAGTCCTACTAGTGTTGTAAGCATTCTGTCACTGGATTCCCGACTCCTTCGATTACCTTCCCAACACCTGTGTGCTGTTATAGATCAAATGTGAACCCTGTTGTTGGGATGTTCCATTTCTGTCTTCCTCTGAAATATGTGTCCATTTCAAGTGTGAGTGAATAAGGACTTCACATTATTTTGTTATGTTCTGTGCTCCTACTTTTTAAATTCCCTGTGATGTGTGTTTATCCTATAGATAAAAAGATAACTGTATCTGTGTATGTATTTTCTGTTGTCTATTTGTGTCTAAATAAAGTTTATTGAGGAAAAAAAAAACAACAAGGACACTAAAACAATGCAGAGATTCAATCACTTTAATTTTCAGAGTCCTGAAGTCCTGAGATGAGAACTTAAGAGCAGCCAGAAGACACCCCTCTCACCATTTCTAAACCTCAGTGTCCTTCTCTGTGCCATGTGTCCATATGTATTGGTACAAAAATCACATTTTATGTTTGCTCTCAATCATTAATAACAGTGCTTCTCAACTTTCCTAATGCCTTGACCCTTTAATAAATAGCTCCTCACATTATGTTGACCCCCAACCATAAAATTATTTTCATTGCCAGTTCATAACTGTAATTTTGCAACTGTTATGAATATATATATATATATTGTTATATGTGAAAAGGTCAATTGACCCCCAAAGGTATTGTGACCCATAGGTGGAGAACTGCTGATCTATAGTAAAGGAATGCTTTAATTTACCATGCTTCTATCGGCATTCAATGAAAAAGAAATGCAGTTTTAAAATGTCAGAATGGTTTGAAGAACAATATAAAACTAATTATGTGTTTAGGAAGAACAATCAAGTACTGTTGGACAGACAATAGGCAAAGGTGCACATGTAATTTGAAGTGAATTGGTTTCAATGTGAAGATGAAGGACTGGAGATATGTTTAAATTATTTATAATTCAAAACATAGATATTCAAAGGAAAAAAGCAGAAAGAAGGGAGAAAGAGAGAGAGGAGGGAAGGAATAGAGGGAGGAGTAAAAGGAGGAAGGGGGCAGACAATGAGAGAATTAAGAGCTTTGCACACTGCCAATATCATTGTCCGGCAGTCATTACTTTTCAAATGCTGTGTTCTGGGCTGTGTGTTCTGGACTCCACATGCCACAATTTTTTTTTTTTGCTTCTATATTCAGAGGTCTTTTCATACTATCCTCAATAAAGATGAAGAATCTGAGCTACACAGTTTATGCAATTACTCAAGATAATGCAGTTATGAAATGAAAGACAGCATTAACCACAGTACCCTGACCACAACATACAGAATTTCAACCACTTTATCACAATTTAAATCCGTTCTCAAAAGACAAAATAGTTTCACCATAGGTTAGTCTATGAAAAATCTGCATAGACAATTCCTGTGTTCTATGGCAGAAATTGTGTTCACTGGAGACTAAAATATAGTTAGTTTATCTCCAACTCTTCCTTCTACATCTAAGAGTAGAAGAAAACTCTGACAGTGAAGGTGGAAAATGTTTCCACTTGTTTTCAAGTCTTTTCCTCAATGTGGTTTCAGATTTTTAAAAAAAATGGTATTTCCCATTTCTTACATAAAATTCAATTCACTTTGCCCGACAGTTGGCCATCAGGCTCAGCATCTGCTTTAATAATCTGCAGGGCAGAGGCTTTCAGAGGCCCTCTGTGGTAGGTTGTTATTTGTTTCCTGTTTTCTTCTCCTGGCTTTCAGAAGCCCTCTGTAGAAAGTTCCTAGGTTGTTTCCTGTTTTCTTCTTCTTCTGATGTCCATCCTCTTTGCCTTTCAGGATGGGGATTGAGCATTTTAGTTAGGGTCCTCTCTTTTGCTTAGTTTGTTTAGATGTACCGATTTTAGTGGGTTTATCCTGTGTTGTATGTTTATATGAGTGAGTATATACCGTGTGTGTCTTTTTGCTTCTGGGAAAACTCACTCAGGATGATCCTTTCCAGGTCCCACCATTTACCTGCAAATTTCATGATTTCCTTATTTTTCATTGGTGAGTAATATTCCATTGTATAGATGTACCACAATTTCTGCATCCATTCTTCAGTTGAGGGGCATCTGGGCTGTTTCCAGCTTCTGGCTATTACAAATAAAGCTGCTACAAACATGGTTGAGCAAATGTCCTTTTTGTGTACTTCAGGCTCTTTTGGATATATGCCTAGGAGTGGTATGGCTGGATCTTGGGGAAGCGCTATTCCTAGTTGTCTGAGAAAGTGCCACACACACACCACCAGAGCTACTAACTCTCCTGCTCTTCCCTGGCGACAAAAAAATGAGAAAGAGGAGGAGGGCATCTCTCTCTCTCATTTGGGCAGGCACCACACAGAAGACAAGGGGCATGACTGACCCTCCTATGCTCATGCTTTGGGGCCAGATAACCCACAACCATCATTCCCAGGGATAGGTCTACTATGCTCTCCAAATGACATGCAGGGCCTGCTAACTGTTTAAGGCAGGGTCTTACTGTGTAGCCCTGACTGCCCTAAATTACTCTATCTTTTTCTATTGGAATTCTGAGTGTTGAGAATATAGGCATGTGACACAGTGTCCAGGCAACAGTTTGTCTCTTACAGGTGGATCATACAGGTCTATGTCAAGTATGGGTTTTATGAAAATTAAATGTCATTTCTCAGCTTTTGAGCATGGTTTTTCTATTACAAACTTAGGAAAAATGTCTATCACAGTGTTTAGTATTGAAGAATTCTGAATGAAATGTCTCACTATTTTGAGTGACAGAGGAAAAAAGAAGTCTTACTTTAAACGAGATAGATATGTGATCTCATTGTGAAAATTATCAGAAAACAAACAAACAAAAAACCCATAAATGTCATTATCAAAGGCCTATGCTAGAATATTTTCATAGATCCTCACAGGCCTTTATTGGGCTCACATTTTAAGCTACATAAAAAGAATGAATCCAAAATTAGATAATTTGTTTTATTTTTTCAGTGCTACTTTCTGTTTTGTATTCATAAAAAAATGGGCATATTAAAGTGATGATTCAGCAAAATGAAACAATGGTAACTATGGTACCCAGGTAAAATGTCTAAAATTCTCAGTTCTCACTGAGATGCTCACAGCTCCCTAACCCTGCACCACCTCCTGGCTCCTGCAGTTTCTGTTCGCCCATTCTCCAGCCAAGCCTAGTAATTGCTGTTCTTTGTAAACCAGGAGAGTCCCACTCTCGGACTGTCCATAGCACAAGAGCCAACGACCTTGTTTCTACTCTAGCCTCTATACCCATATCTATGTGGAAATAGAGCCCATTTTAGTCTATCTTCTTAGAAAGCCTTCCCAGCTTACCACCACAGAACAGTTTCTTGTCAATGTTTTCCTATACCTCAATGAGTGTGCTATAAAAACCACATTTTCTCTATTAGGAGCTTTTGCTTGTGTTTTTCTTAATATTTTTCAGCAAATTTTACAATATTTCACTATACAATGAAAAGAAATACAGTCTCCCATCTCTAAAATACATTAATTAATTTAAAATTTTAATAAAAAATAATGGGAGTTTATATCTGTGGGAAATTGTGGAATATTGGATATATTTTAAAGTTAGATTTTAATTTGAAGAATATAAAAATTATTTTAGTGTGTGTTGAGGGGGTGCCATGTCATACTCTGGAATTCAAAGGACCACTTTTAGGAAGTAGTTATCTCCTACCGTGTGTGTCCCAGATGACCAGGTTTGGTGACTAGTACCTGCACCTAGTGAGCTATCTCACCAGATCCTCAATGTATTTGGAGAAACTAACTTTTAATTAAAATTTCACTTTTAATTTGTTTATATTTCTGTTGTTGTTCCTTAACATTTTCTACTTCAAAGCCATTAGCAATAAAGGTCTTTTCTTTTATGTTTTTTTTTTTTTTGGATAAGTATAATATGTAGTATGCCATTTACATCCTATTGCTATATTAATTAATGTATATAGTACTTGGTAAATACTATCCTTTTCAGTAAATTTTACTTCCAAGATCACATGTACCAAAGAGCCAGAAAAATAAAAACAGAAGGAAAAAGGATGAAAACCAGAGAAATATGTTTTGGGGTAGGAGGCAGCTTCATAGATACAATCATTACTATTTGCCTGTGGGTGGATAACTGGCGCTGAAGTCTGTATTTCTTCAGAGAAAGCAAGCATGAGGGTCATTCAGATTTTATTTTAGGACATAGCATGTGCACTTTACAATTCATGTGATGGCTGTTGTCAGCACCTAGGCATGTCAGAATCAGTGTTACCAGGTGTCAGGATCAAAGTTCATTAAAAAGCATACTGATTACAGCATCTGATTAAAACACTTAGGGAAAGGATCAAGGAAAAAAAATGTATATAGTACTTTATATAATCAAAATATAGAAAAGGCACCTATTTTTAAATAAATTTGATCAAAATTTACTGTGCAAAACCTATGTCAATTTAAATAATTATTTATAAATATTTTCCAAGAATAAAAATTTACTTTGTAATATTTTTAAAAATATAACTAATATTTACTAACATCCCTGTGAATAAATAAGATATTTTAAACACACTCTTGCTCTCTAAATGAGCTTTTTCTATGTATAACTTGCACTGCTAATGATTAAGCAGCTTACGATAATTTCTGAATCCAGATATACATGAATAAACTGCACAACAGACAGTTTTCCATCCCTGTAATGAAACGCCCAAGAAGGGAAATGAGCTAGAGTGAAAAGCTTTTTTTTTTTTTTTTTTTTGAGAGGGCCTGGAGATAGTCAAAGTTCAGGGTTTTTTTTATTGCTTTGTATCCTTAAGTGGTCCATAGGTGTTACACAGGAAACTTGAAGAGATAAGTACTGACATCATTGCTAGGTAAGCAGAAAAAATAAATGACCTATGAGCCTACATAAGACCACACCGGCAGAGGTTTGCTGTGTCTTCCAAAAGCATAACCTCTATTGTGATTAATGCAGGAACTAAGTCTTTAATACATGCTCATTTTGGAAATATTCAGTATCCCACATAACACTGTAGAACATCTATGTCAGTATCACTCAGCCAATTAAAAAGCATGAATCATTGATATAACACAAATTAATCAGCCTTAAAGGCACAGAGAGAAAAGTCAGAATCTTTTCATACACTAACAGAACAGAAATGACACTATTGTAGGAGTAAAATCAGAAAAATTCATTTCCATGGTGTAAGAAAATAAAGGGAAGCAACACCTATAAAGGATGCTGTGACAGAATCCCTATGGTAATGGAACAGCTTAATAGGTTGTTTCTGTGATGGTGACTACAAGAATCTGAACACGGAAAACCAATTCTCATAAAATAGCACACAGAAGATATTTTGTTCTTTTTATTAGTAATTTTTGTTTGTGGCTATTAGTTTTTTAATACTTTCATACATGTACACTATTCATTTATGGTCTCTTTCCCTCATGCCATCCCCATTCCCATTTTTCCCCTACCAAAGTCACCCTTTCCTATAAGTGTGTGTGTGTGTGTGTGTGTGTGTGTGTGTGGTGATGAAGTTGGCTACCTATGTGATGTTGAATTGGGAACTGATCAGTAGAGCCTACTGGGCCCTGCAGCAGGTACAAAAATTGACATCCAGAATATATAAAGAACTCAAGAAGTTAAACACCAAGAAACGAAGTAATCCAATTTAAAAAGTGGGGTGCAGAGCTAAACAGAATTCTTAACAGAGGAATATCAAATGGCAGACAAACACTTGAAGTCCTCAACATCCTTAGTCATTCAGGAAATGCAAATCAAAATGACCCAAGATTTCACCTCACACCCATCTGAATGGCTAAGATCAAAAACTCAAGGGATGATGCATGTTGGAGAAGATGTGGAGAAAGGGGAACCCTCCTCCATTGCTGGTGGGAATGTAATCTTGTACAACCACTTTGGAAATCAATCTGTCATTTTCTCAGAAAATTAGGAATAGTGCTACTTTAAGATCCAGCTTTACCACTCCTAGGCATTTACCAAAAAGATGCTCCACCATTCAATAAGGACATTTGCTCAACCATTTTCATAGCAGCACTATTTGTAATAACCAGAATCTGGAAACAACCTAAATGTCCCTCAATGAAGGAATGGATACAGAAAGCATGTTAGATTTATACAATGGGATACTAGTCAGCAATTTAAAACAAGGAAATCATGAAATTTGCAGGCAAATGATGGGAACTAGAAAAGATCATCCTGAGTGATGTAACCCAGAAGCAGAAAGACACCTATTATATATGCTCACTTATATGTAGATATTAGCCGTGTAATATAAGATAAACATACTAGCCCTAAAGAAACTAATCAACAAGGAGGATCCTAGGAAAGAGGCTTAATCTTCATTCAGAAGGGCAAACAGGGTAGGCATCAGAATTAGGAGAAGACAAGGAACAGAACAGGAGCCTTCCATGGAGCACCTCTGAAAGACTGTGCCCACCAGGGTATTGAAGGAGATACTGAGACTCACAGCAAACTTTGGGCAGAGAGCCAGGTTCTTTATGGAAGAAGAGGGAGATAGAAAGACCTGTAGGGGACAGGAACTCCACAAGTCGAACAACAGACCCAAAATACAGGGGCCCAGGGGAGCCTGCAGAGACAGATACTCCAACTAAGTTTTTTTTTCTCTTTTTTTTTAAGATTTTTAAAATTTAATTTATACATTTATTTATTACAATTTATTCACTTTGTATTTCCGCTGCAGTCCCCTCCCTCATCTCCTGCCAGTCCCACCCATCCTTTCTCTTCTCCCCATATGCCCCTCCCCTAGTCCCCTAATAGGGGAGAGCCTCCTCCCCTTACATCTGACCCTAGACCCTAGCTTATCAGGTCTTATCAAGGCCCCCCCCCCACAGTGAGGTGATCAAAGAACTGGCCACTGAGTTCATGTCATAGACAGGCCCTGTGCCTCGTACTGGGGAACCAATGTGGAAACTGAGCAGGCAATGGGCTTCCTTTGAACATGGGGTTTAGGTCCTCTCCATGCATGGTCCTTGGTTGGAGTATTGGTCTCTGCCGAACACTAAAGTAGTTTGAATGGAGATTCAAGGTTGCAGAAAGTGTTAGCATCGGACTGGGAAGAGGCATTTTGACAAAAAGCAATGTGATGCGCACTCTGACCCATATCAGGTGATTCGTCAAATTCAATACAAATTCATCCAAAATTTCAAGTAAATGAATGTAATACTGATATCTTGCTTCTATAGAATATGAATGTGATTATTCTTTTGGGTGATATTATTTTTTAATTTTCCCATGAGTCACTTAAAACCTACAATTACTTAAATGATACTTGAATAGAAATAAAACTATGTAAGATGAAATGTATAAAATATTTTTTAAAAAGATTTATTCATTTATTATTTATACAGTAGTCTGCCTGACTGTATGCCTACAGGCCAGAAGTGGGCACCAGATCTCATTACAGATGGTTGTGAGCCACCATATGGTTGCTAGGAATTGAACTCAGGACCTTTGGAAGAAGAAACTGTGCTCTTAAACTCTGAGCCATCTCTCCAGGCCAAGTGGGTTCCTAGTAAGGGGAACAGGGACTGTCTCTGACATGAACTCAGTGGCTGGCTCTTTGATTATCTTCCCCTAAGGTGGAAGCAGCCTTACCATGCCACAGAGGAGGACATTGCAGCCAATCCCAATGAGACCTGATAAGCTAGGGTCAGATGGAAGGGGAGGAAGACCTCCCCTATCAGTGGACTTAGGGAGGGACAGGGAGAAGATGAGGGAGGGAGGGGGATTGGGAGGGAATGAGGGAGGGGGCTACAGCTGGGATACAAAGTAAATAAACTGTAAAAAGTAAATAAATATAAAAATAAAGTAAATAAATATAAAAATAAAAATTTAAAATAAAAATAAATGTATAAAATTACATAAAACAACAATAATTTGGTGCATTCTTCTTTACATTTATGTGGATATTAAGATTTTTCTGTTATTTATTTTTGTTTTGCTTTGAAAATATATTTCCTGTTTATCATCTATCTTTCATCTATCCTTCAATCATCTATTTATCTTTCTATATCTGCCTATCATCTATCTGTTTATCTAGCTATTATTTATATCTATCTATCACTTATCATAATCTATCTGTACCAATCAGTTGTGAGAATACACATGTGTGTATGTATGTATGTATGTATGTATGTATGTATATATCATCTATTCATTACATGTTTTATGCATTAACATGTGAAATATGTTTATGGAGCTCAGAGGAAACACACAGGGGTTAGTTCTTTTCTTCCACATTCAGTCTCAGGATGTCAGGGTTGGCTGCAAGCTTTATCAAATAAGCCATTGTCTTTGTTATGAGACAAGATCTTTCTGTGTAGCCCTGCTGGTCTGGAACTGCAATTCAACTCAGACTGGCATTGACCTTGAAGGTTTTTTCTCATCTTTGCTTCCCAGAGTTAATGTTATTAGCATGCCCTGCACAGGCTTTCAAATACCAGTTCGAGAGCTGTTTTCTTATAATAAACAGGTCTTCTATATAATCTTTTAGATGAAAAAAATTGAGCAAAATTCTGCAATTTTTAGCAACTGTTTCATCTATTTAAAGTTATAAATCCTCAAGATCAGTTTTATAGAGAAAAATGGGTTTATGATTAAGTTATATCTCTTCAAATATTTTATAATATTTTTAAATAGCAACCCCAGTCTACACATTCTCCAAATCATTCATATTTCACATGGAAATTTATTACAAAATATTGTATATTTTCTTTATGAATGTTTGGGCTGTTTATCACAGGTCTCAGCTCTTAGGTTTGGCAGGTACACAGGACTTAATGTAGAATTCTTCAGAGCCACTATATCCCATCCCTCAAGTAAAATATAATATTCCTGAACTTTATGACATTTTAAAGCATTATTAAATAGAAACTCAAGAAAAATTACAACAAAATTAAAAACTACTCTAAGTTGTCTGTGAGATAGAAAAGGATTATAAACACTCAAACAAGTAAAAGGCAGACCAAAATATGTTTGGAAACCAGTGTTGTCAAATTTTTACAAACCCTGGGGAACTAAGAATAAATCTCATTGGTTCACTATCTCTCAGAGAAATGTCTTTAAAGTCTAGCTGGAATCATGTAGGAAAGTTTGGTTCCTTCATTTTCTTTGATCTGGCACTAGGTGCAGACACCACTAGAAAAGGGATGGTAGCCCCACTTGTATCCTACAGCTGCCCTTCTCTCTCCTAGAGGGAAAAGGAAGAGAAGGATCCAAACAGTATTTTGGTTATACCAAACAGAATTCTCTACAGAAAAGAGGAAAAAGCTATCTTTAGATTTTTCACAGAATATGAACATAGGACACCTTTTAAAAAATTTCTTTCTGGGAGATTATTTTAAAACTATGACAAATGACTTAAAATTTGGATGTTCTGGATAGAATTCTGTGTTTAATATAGTCATGGACCTTTCATTTTGTAACTGTTCTTGAGAGAGTTACATAAATTCTGTGCTTAGATTCTTCATCTTTACAATGGATTGTATGACCAAGCACAGTGGACACATATAAGAAGAAAATGGATATGTGGAGCCTAGAGGACAACATTTTGTAAGTATCAAAATGTAACAGCTAATTAGAGTGATAACTGCTTTTTAATTCCTTCCTTCCTTCCCTCCATTCCTATCTCCATTCCTCCTTTCCCCCTCCCTTTCTTTTTTATTTCTTCTCCCCCTTTCTTTCTTCTGAATACACTTCTCAAAAGCTCTTTAACTGTTACAAAATTAAAACTCCTCTTTTATCTCGAAACCAGGCAAACTAGAAATTCAATAAATGGACATTTTATATTTCATCTCTAAGTAGGACTTTGTTTTTTTATTCCAAACATAATCTCATTGGTCTAGTATACTAATGTTATTATCTCATTTACTGTTTTTTTTTAAATACGTGCAGTATGGTTTGAAATTGTATAAAATATACTGACACAGTATCATAGAGACTGAAGTGATGCTCCACCCTATTTAGTTATTGATAGAGAAGATAAAATGTACTCTTTCCAAGATCACATATTACTGTACAGCACAGAGAAGGGCAATAAATATTAGAGTGACTCAAGCTATTTATATAACTATGTCCACTTAATTTTTCCTCTATGTTTCTGTTGCCATAAACATCATCAGGTTTTCATCCCAGGACTGTTCAGGAAGATGTGAAGTGGTTGATGTTTTGAACTAAGTTAGTGTTTTAGGCATCACATGGTCTCCTTCTAAAAGTAATATAAATCATTAAGTGAAGAAAAATAGAATGTTCAGACATCTTTTAGGAATGAGATAAAAGCAGACTGAGAACAGTACCTTCCCCAATATTTCATAAATCATAAAGCAATAAAACTGAGACATTTAAGAAATCTAAATTGCAACAGTGAAAAGAATGAGTGACAATTAGTAATCTGAAGGGAACACATGTCCCAGACAGTAATAAAGAGATGTCAGATTATTGGCAATCATAGGAAATAATATTTTACTACAAAGAATTAGAATCAAAATAGGATGAATTTAAGGAGTTTAACATAAAAGCCATTTCAAACAAGGTGATCAGTTATTCTTTTTCTTATAACAGCAATATATTTGTTTGAAATAAATTTGTAGAACTAGTAGATATATTGACAAACTCGTACTCATCATTCTGATAAATGTGAATGTTATAAATAACATTAATAAAGAAACCCTCATTAATAAAGAAACACTGTTATTTGAATAATAAATGTTACTACAAATAGATTTGAAGTTAAAATAAATGGGAAGGAAACAGTGCCTAACAAGAACAGTAAGTCATAGGAAAGCCTAATTCTAGAGGTCACTGCTCCAGGAGACAACTCAGGGACCACATTTCTTTAAAGATCCCTAAGCATGGGCAGGTACTACTGTAGAACATTCGAGATTGTAGTTCTTATTTGTTTGTTTCTCTAGATGGGGTTTCTCTGTGTAGCCCTGGCTGTCCTGGAACTTGCTTTGTAGAGGAGTCTGGCCTTGAACTCACAGATATCCACCTGCCTCTGTCTCCCAAGTGCTGGGATTAAAGGCATGTACCACCAGTTCAGCAAGATTGTGGTTCTTACAGAAACAAAAATCATGAAATATTTCTTGAGACAGATGACATAAGTTACTCCATAAAAAAAAAATAGAAATTTCAAAGAATGAATAATGGTGAGGTTTTGGGCCTATGGTATATCTGTTTATGGGAAGTTTATAACAATTTTACAGTATCAATGAGAGAAGTTGTATAGTGATAGCCTGACTTTCATATCTGCTCAGCAAGGATCTGAAAAACTTCACAATACTTTTCTGAACTTAAAAAATTAGATTGTGCATTTACAAGTTTTATTTAAAAGATTTTCAATCAATATATTTTGATCATATTATTTTACTTATCCCAATTCAGCCCATATCCCCCCCAATGTCCTGCCCAACCCCTACTTTTTAGGAGAAGGAAAGTTGGCTTTGTGGATTTCAAAACTAGATTTTTTTATTAAAAATATTTTGACACTAGTGAAAAGACAAATGCTGAAAATAAAGTATCTGCTATTAGTATATTCTTCTTTGTAGGTTATAAATTGCATTTAAAATATCTACATTAGATTTCTTCTACTTCCTCACATGTGCTATTAAATAAATATTTAATCATTCTATCTTCACACTGTGGTATTTTACTTATATTAGTGATTTGTAGTGTAATAAAATTCATGTTTAATTAGAAATAACTGTTATTGAAATCTTAAGATATTTCCATTTTTCAATATAGTTGTGACACAGAATCGCACTCTGATATGAAGTTCCCCCATCTCATCTTAGCCCTAACATAAAATTTTAAAACTTAGGTTACTAATATAATTGAACACAAAGGTGTTTATGAACTTGGATTACATACTGATTAATTTTCTAAAACAATTTTTTGGATTAACACACATGTCATAATCAGTGTAATACTTAAAGTATAGTATAATTTTACGAGAATATTTTAGGATAGATTAAATTTTGGTATCAGTTTGCACATATAGGCACTGGATAAGTAATACCGACATCAACATTCACTTGTTTCTTTGAATTTACAGTTTAGAATTATATTATTAGGAATTATAAACATTAATTATTTCTCATAATTTACTAATTTAAATTTCATTGTGGGGTAGAAAAATCCATTGTGATATGTGAACTACATTTTCTGTAACAATTTTCCGGCTGATAAGAGTCTCTGTCACTAACCAAGACGTCAACTCCAATTCACAACTCTTGCAAATATATATATATTTCTTTTTTGTACATTAAATTTTATTTTTTTATTATTGGTTACATTTTATTAACTCTGTATCCCAGCTGTGTCCTGCTCCCTTATTCCCTCCCAACCCCACCCTCCCTCCCTCATCTCCTCCCTGCCCCTTTCCAAGTCCACTGATTGGGGAAGACTTCCTCCCCTTTCATCTGACCCTGTTTTATCAGGTATCTTCAGGACTGGCTGCAAAGTCCTCCTCTAACACTAAGTGTGATAATAATAACTTGGAAATACAAAATATCGTATGTTCCCTTCTACAAAATTTAGCATTTGAATTTTACATATGTGTGTTTTTCTGGAAATGAGGATATGTTACGTACAGAAAGTGTAAAGGGACCCATGTGATAAGAAAAGGGGGCTTTAGGAATGTCAATGACAAGGGTAAAAGAACATAAGTATGTAACCTTGGGATGCAACTAGTGGGGATGCTAAAGTCTAAGCAGGGAGAGGAGTTAGAGGATGGGGGTGGTTAAAGTCAACTAAGCAAATACGGAAAGGTCATGAAGAAACCAAACAGTGTAAGGATATTGAAAATGCAAA
Source organism: Meriones psammophilus (assembly GCA_036365155.1). Taxonomy (NCBI): domain Eukaryota; kingdom Metazoa; phylum Chordata; class Mammalia; order Rodentia; family Muridae; genus Meriones; species Meriones psammophilus. Next base: position 914 of record JAEOAE010000535.1, on the reverse strand, counting down.
TAAAGCAATAAAAATGAAATTGGATCACTGACAATATGTAGCTTTCAAATGAAATCATATTTAAGTCCTTTCTCTAAATGTGAGAAACTCAAGGGATCATCTCATGTATAATATTTTCCTTATGCAAATAGTCAATTTATAAAGAGGGGCTATGAAATTAATCAAGAACAAGGCATGAAAACAAGATATTTCTCTCTATCTAACATATAATTGAACATTTTATAACATACACATTGATATAATAAATATAAAGTAATGCTTTTTATGTTTGTGATCCCAAATTGTCTTGAAAGTTATCTTAACTGTAAAAAATTGGCAAGACTTGGACCTCTAATAAATTCAGATTTTGTAAGATGACTTAATACAATATTTCTATGTAGCAGCAATTTTGACTGCAGTTCTGCTTGACTCTGGTGCCATTAAAACTAAATTTGAACAACAACAACAAAAAATTATAAAGAAAGGTTTATGAAGAGAAACAAAAGGTTTGAAATAGTGTAGTTTGTTCACTGGTGCCTGGATATTAGGCAACATTGTTATTGGGTATCTTTAAAAAATTATAGCTTTTATTTTGAATATTATAATATAATTGAATCATATCAAACTCCCTTTCATTTCTACTAAACCTCCCATATACTCCTTTCTGCTCTCTCTCTCAGAATGATGACATACTTTTCATTAATTATTGGTATCTTTTTGATAATAGAAAATGAGAACATTTTTAAAATTTTCTTCAATGTTTTATTTGTACTAATTTTGGAAGAACATGAACATTCTAGCACATTCCCACTTAGATTCATTTAGTAATCATCATACATCACTATGATGAATTTGTCATCAGCATAAAGTAAACAGATTTATTTCTCCTAATTAAATATCAAATTTTGTATTAGTTATTATAAACTTATCAGTTT